>ML339181.1:0-71533 GCA_005239505.1 Nicotiana paniculata | reverse complement strand
ATGACTTTCATCTATACTCCGGGAGTGATGTTGTTCAAACAACTACCTAAATATGCACTCCCTGTCAAGTAGATACATAATAAATAGGCATAGCTAATTTATGGCCATTCAATTAACTACAACAAGAACGTAGTTGAACAAATAAAGATTAATCAACCCATCAGATCTCTATTAATAACACAATAAGTTCATCCTCCAACGGGTTCTACCAAAACCCTATATTAAAGAAATTAGCTAAACATGTTCATAAGAATCAAATCTAAAATAACTTGCATAATGAAACTACAAAGTAATGAAGAAAATCTGTACAAATTGATGTCTTGCCGTCCGTCTCTTCGAATCCCCCCTTCTTCGAATCATCTAAGTTGTGTTTTTGGGGTCTATTTATATGTTTCGGACAAACCCTAAACGTGTATGAGGCTTCTATTCCAACCGGGAAACACTTAAACTCGTCAAAACTCGGAATTGACCGGAACAAGGAACCCAGGCGTTTGGGCTCAAACACCCCCCTAAGGCCAGGGCAGGCCTGGCGTTTGGGCTCTAAGGCCTCCCTAACACCAGGGGCTGCCTGGCTTTAGGGGCCAAACACCTGGATAAGGCCAGGGTGTTCCCTCTTCGCCTCTTAAGCGTATTTTTGACGTATTTGCATTCATTTAGCTCGGTTTCCATCTCCAATTCACCTACACATGAAATAAACTCCATTAAGCACATAAAAGTGTATTTTTATCATTAACACACATAAAATGTAAGGCATATAACATGTTAAACTATGAATTCTAGCCTTGCATCAGGCACGATTCAATAAACCCTCGAGCTTATCAGCCACGGGAAACTCAACTGATCAAAACAGGGAAGAGACACGGTCAAAATAAATATGGACAAAGCTACGGGCAGATTCAAGAACCCACAATTGATTACTCGTACGTTATGTAACCGTACCCCAATTACCGTTATCCTTTGTAACGCCTCATTAATGTCATAATTAGTCATTAATGGGCAACCATAGCAAGAGTTGTACGTTATATCAAGGAATCTCCTATATAAGGGAGGGGAATACAACTTGTAAAGGCATCTGATTCTCGAATACAATCTACTTTGCTTTTCTATATTTCTGCAATATTGTCTATTATTCATTTTTCAATATTTCCTTGATTATCAGTAACCCGTGTTCATCCTAGAAATAGCTTTTTACAAAGTATCTAATTCTTTGGTTAAACATAATGGCCGGTTGTCATCCTCATTACCTTCGTCCTCAACATCATCTCTCTCTTTGTCCTAAGCACGAAGACGCTCGACATTTTCCTGAGATAAGGCCACTGTGTCGGCCTTAAGCTTTCGAATCTTGGTTTTCTTTGGCTTCGGGGAGTTCGTCGGCGACCCCTTCTTTCTCTTCTTGTCCTTGGCGGGTTTTGGGGCTTCTTCCTCACCAGGTGGGGGCGGCCTCATTGAAACATCAGCCCCGAGGCCTGTATAAATGCAAAATTAAGTATTTCTCTAATGAGCATTTTGCTAAGGGATTTAGACACGTAAATAATGAAAACTCACAGTGGTTTTTGGCCTCCCATCAGCCTTTGGCCAAATCGCGCCAGATGCGCTCGGCGTATGAGGAAGTGGAATCCAGTTGCCGAACCCAACCCGAGAGGTTCGCAACTGCACCTGGATACCAAACGATGTCTGCATCATTAAAAAGGGGTTAGTTCAAAAGAAAGCGAGAACGTCAAAATAATGAAACACAATTGATAAGTCTGTACTTACGTTTGAAATTCCATTTCTCTGGGAAGGGCATCTTTTCAGCGTGAATCAAGTCAGAGGTATTGACTCGAATGAAGCGGCTCATCCACCCTTGGTCTTTATCTTCGTCGATGCTGGAGAAGAAAGACTTCGAGGATCGACGTTGTAACTTTATCAGGCCACCTAGATAGAGGCGAGGGATGTATAGCCTGATCAGATGGTCGACGGTAAAAGACATCCCCTCGACCTTGCTCGAGAAGTACCTAATCAAATGAACAATTCGCCAAAAGGAAGGGTAAATTTGACCAAGCGTCACTTGGTACTGTCGACAGAAATCGAGAATCATTGGATCTAGGAGAGGTAGAAAAGGGTCTACGGTACCTAAGGTGAATGGGTAGGTATACACACTTAGGTACCCTGCTTTGTAAGTGGTAATATCCTCTTCGGGTGAAGGGATATCCATGTTCACCGTATCTTCCCAACGACAATCTGCATTTACCTGTTTGAGTTCGGTTATCAAGCTGATATACCGAGAGATAGGCTCGCATCAACCCGGGACCAAAGCAAGTCTGTCAATTTTAAAACCGAAAGATGTGTCACAAGGCCCGGGAGTGCACTCCTCAATACCAGGAGATACCTCCGTTTTGCTTTTAGATTGGCGTGAAGATGAAGAAGCCTTCTCCTTCTGAGGAACTGTTTTGGAGGTTTTGGCCATTGTTGTTGGAAATTCAGAAGAAACAAGGAAATTTGATGGCGAAGGGAAAGAGAAACGCCGAGAAAATGAGAAAATAACATGTTTAAGTATGCCGAGGAGAGTAACGTTTGCAAAGAAATGAGTTGAAGTATTTATAGAGGCCACTTGTGCGTGTTGGGAAAGCTAAACGGCTGGCCAATAGCCGCTTTTAATTAATGACTTTTCGAAAACTGTGCAGACGTGACCTTTGCACGACTTTTCAGTCACACCAACCGCTGACCTCACGAGGACTATATGTATACGGTCGAAATCGAAGAGCCCGATTTCGAGGTCTTAATTGTACCCCGAGCTCGAGTTCGGGCAACTCGAAGAAGGGATCAGGTCTGGCTGAAAAATGCGCACCTTGGGGAACAAATCAGAGGCCCAACATGGTCTACCTCGAGGTAGTACCATTTCGGACATACTTTAGAATGAGCAGAAATTTCTCAGGGGTACAAAGGTCAAGGCATAAATTGCGGGATAGATTCGTACAAATCTGTACTAGGTGGTTATACAGCTGTACCAATTGGATTTTTTTTGCTATAAATAGAAATGTATCATATTTAGGTTTCCCCTCCTATATAAAGGGGGCCCCAATCATTTGTAAAGATCATCTTATCAGTGGCAAAAGAATATACTATCTCACTTTTCTCGTTTATTGTTCCTCAAAGTTGTTCTTTAGCTTTATAGCTTTTACTTTATTGTTCTTGCTTATTATCCCAAACCTACCTCGAGGTCATCGAGAACATCGAACTTGAGGTCCCTACTGCCCTAGTAACACTGGTTTGGTTCATCCGTTCTACTCATTTAAACTCCATATTACTTGTTTATTAATTAGTATTAGACTAGATCACGTATCTTTAAAATCATAAATTAAATTTAATTATTACTCATATTTTTCGAGGTAAACATGAAGTTACCGCGTAAGCTGTGAGTTTGATTTAACGCAAATATCATGACACTCTTTCTATTTTCGGGCAAGTTTACGTGATAATACGCCTTATAATTTACAATAATTTTCATCAAACTAATACCCCTGTTTCATTTGGTATAACGTGACACTTCTTTTAAAGAAAAAAATTTATTCCAACAAAATTACGTATTTTTTATACTTGAAAAATGATCAATTTAAACTAAAATAGCATCACATGTTTTACATTTGTGTTAGAGTTGAGACCGAGCGTTAAATTACAAGGATACAGAGCACTTAGTTTACACTGAATGCAGGGATTGAATCCGACGTGAATCGAACACGCATTTAGTTTACACTAATCCGTAATTTTCGATTTGGTACTAGGAAGGGTATTTCCGTAAATTCACTTGATGATTTTTGTAGAAGATGGGGCACTAACGTAAGATACACTAGGTAGGCTATTTCTTTTCTATGCCTTGTTACCTTTTTGATTATACGTCTGCTGGAATCTTTGTTCTTCTCTCTTTGCACTTGTCTCTCATAAAAGAAGGTACTACTCTCTGCTCCATTTTTACATCTCTGATTCTTGTTCAAATCTTTATTCTTCTTCCAATGTCTTCCTCTTTCCTCGGCTCTTTTGCTCTTGTGCCTAACATTCTTTGAAATAAGAATCCCCCACACCCAATTTCAAGATTTGCTTTTACAACAATTAAATAACAGAAAATAAAAGGAAAAAGATCAAGAAATTCATAGCTCTATCAACGCCCCCTCTTTCACGTTAGCACACCTCTCCTACTTCTCCTCCACCCCCTTTCATCTCTCTCTCTCTGTATATACTCTCTCTTTTTTTGCTTTATTCATGCTTTATGTTTTTCAATTTTCATCTTCTAATTTTGCCCTGATTTTGACCGAGCTATCTAATTTTGGGATTTGGCCTTCCCTGATTTTGACCGAGCTATCTTATGTCTTGCATGTGTTAGCTATGTCTTGGGATGAATAGTAAAAGTTAATGGTTATCTGCAGATTTGGTCTTCATATCTGCCGTTTTGAATAAAATTGAGGGCTCCTCCATCTTTTGGGAGTTTTTTCGTTGATTGCTTACATGCATGTCAATAATTTTACAACTGGGTCTCTCTTTTTCTTCAAAATTATATTTTCTGATATCTTATGACATTGACCAACAAAATGAATTATTTCATCAATTTAGAATAAATTTCTATAGCTCTGTGTTTAGCTTTGAAATAGTGAAAGGAAAAATAAAAAGTGGAAAAGCTACTAGCACAAGTTCATTTCTCAGCGTCTGCCTCTTTCCGTTGAGCTGTGTTGACATTTTTAGTTCTGATCTAACATGCATGTGCTTCAATTTGCTCATGTATTTGTTTGGGACTCATTTTGTGGTTGTTTGGTGTATTCATTTAATTTTTAGCACATTTCTCTTTTTTTTTTCTGCTCATCTCATTGTTAGCAGATGAGATTGGCTTCCTATTAGGATGCATTTTCCACTTACCTCACAGTAGAGTTACATTTGTACTAAGTTGTAGTTTATATCCATCCAAGAAAAAAACTTGTTACGTTTTACATTATAAAGTAATTACTTTATATTAAAATAAATAGATGTTACAACAAATGTGCTATCTACATAAGCAACCAGCTGTATAAGCTTAGCTTCTATTTATTTGTGAATGTATTGTCCTTGAGGTTCTTGATACCAACTCGACAATTGTCTTCCATGTTCTTAAAAATGGGTTTTCAAACCGAAAACAAAACCGTCTGCCTTTACCTTCAGTTGTATACGCGCATGCTATTTACATCAAGCAACACTAATATTTCATATGTTTCTCGCAAATTATCGCATATGTTTCCTCGGTTCAGCTGGAATATTATGGTTGTTCTATTCTAATTTTCCAGGCTCTTGAGAGTGAACTTTGCTCTAGGGGGAAAGTGAAAACAGTACTGCTACACCAGGTAATTTTCGCAACTTCGAATCTATAAAGTTATCTGTTTAGCTACAATGCAATTTTCTTCTACCTTATGTTTCGTGTTATAATAATATGTTACATTATATATATGACATATTAAAATAGAAAATAAACAAATCCTACTTTAAAAAAAATCCTATTTTGGGTGGGTTTAAACTGAATTAGAATTAAGAAATAGAATTTTAGGGGTAAGGAATAAATTAAACAAACAAACAATGGATAAATCCAAGCGACCTTTTCTTAAAGTCAAGCGATACCAGGAATAAAAGACTATGCTTGTGGTAGGCTGAAGGCTAGGGTAAAATTTTTTGACTACTAACTTAGAAAAAAGAAGTTCAATAACTAAGTATTTCGAGTGCTAAATTAGAGCGGGACTGAATACGGATGATTCATATAGCTGGTATGTTTAGAATTTAACTACTTTGTTGATTGATATGATGTAGAATATAAGTCTGTTTGTTCTGAATAGTAACTATTGCTTCAGTCATTTGGCCGCTGAAGCAAGATATTAATATCTGTGATCTTAGCAATTGCTACTTGCCTATTAGCTTTCACTACTTGGTCATTCCTGAATTACTTAGGAGACATGGATAAAATATTTTCAATGTGTCCAAATGGTAGTTGGAGTTTGTGAGGTACTGCGGAATATTGGTAGTTCATATCTTTCTGAATCTTTGGAGGTGGGAAACCTCACTGTTTAGGTTTCTCTTAGTTCTTGATACCAATTGGACAATTGCTTTCCATGTTCTTATATAAGACTAACAGAAACAGAAAAGGAAATGGGTTTTCGATCCGAAAACAACACCTTCTGCTTTTACCTTCAGCTGTATACACGAATGATATTTACCTCAACCAATACTAATATACCATATTTCCCCCTCAAATTATTGCATATGTTTCCTCGATTCAGCTAGAATATAATGGTTATTCAATTCTAATTTCTCAGGCTCTTGAGAGTGAACTTTGATCTAGGGGGAAAGTAAAAACAGTATTGGTACACCAGGTAATTTTCGCAACTTCTGATCTATAATGTTATCTGTTTAACTACAATGCAACTTGCTTCTACCTTATGTTTTGTGTTATAATATGTTGATATGTGTACCTATAGGAATAGATTAAATGTTACCCTTATAAACTTTCGACTTTGACAAAAGTCTTATATGAAATGCGTGCAAGTCAGATGTCTTCTAACAAAAGAAAGATGGATGAAGACCTAATTGATCACACGTCAGGCCATCCATATCTTCGTGCCGAAAATAGTGAAAGAAACCTTAGGAGACGTATCGCATACAGAGAAATGCCACCTGATAAAAAGGCAGCACTTCTAGAGCGACGTTGAACTGAATATGCTTCAAGAAAGCGCAGTCGTTCTGAAATTTCTTCCGCCAGTGTGTAAAAATCTTGATTTTCTGCTCTTTGTTGATTTATAGTTTCATATAGTCAGTAATTACAAGCATGTCTCTAATCCTTGATGAATAGACAGATAGTAAGTTTAACTATGTTCTCATTTTTATTTGTCCACTTTGGATTGAAATTCACACTATGGAACATGATCCAACTTATTTACAAGTAAATGTTCAATATGCATCATGTGTGCTCCTTTTAATTTTTAATATTTTTATACAGATTAAATTTATTATTTCAAGATGACGCATGTGAGTGTTGATCTGTTTATGTGATAATGTTGTAGATGGAGAATTTGAAAGCTTTCAATTTTTTTACGTATCACTGTCTAGATGTGGTTTAAAAGGTGCTCAGATTGCTTGTGATATAAGCCACTAATATCTTATTGCATATCCTTAAAGGTTAATGTATTCTCTGTTCTTTTGATGAAAGCTCCTTTTGCCATTCTACTCTAAGTTTCAACGGTTTAACTCTTTAAATTGTTGAAATTATGAATCTCTTTCAATATAAATTATGATTTTTACGAAGCATGCTAGCTGGTATCTGCTGATAATTGAGATATAGCAAAACATTTCATATGAAATAGAAATTGAGTGTTGTATCTGGCGAGCTCGACTAGTGTTTACATTTAACTAATCAAGAGGAAAAGTTAAAAATTAATTACTCATAAGGCAGTAGTATCATCACAAGGCTTTACCAGGATGGATATCCTTTTGTCGTGGAGTGTTTTACTTCCCTTATAGGATTATCCGGCGTTAATCCAAATTAATCAGTCCATCAAAATTTTGATACCTAATGATTAAACAAAAATAAAAATATTAGGATTTTGCAGGACAATCTTTGATGCCCGAGAGTCATATTCACTAAGCACGTCACTTGACCATTCTTCCAAAGCTTCTCGTCAACAAATGTCTAATTCAGTATATGAAGATCAATGACATTTAAAAAAAAAGGAAATTTTAATTTTCAAGATGTTGTTATGTCGTGGAAGAGGCAAACCCGAAAATAAAGAAGATGATGAACACCAAATTTTAATGTGGAAAACCCTTCAAATCGAAGGTAAAATCCACGGGATCACAAATATCCAAAAGCTCCACTATAATAATAAGAGGGTTACAAAATTTCTCCAAATTGACTACAAAACAAGAGCCAAACACGGTGCAACAATAGCAACAAGAGTAATTGTTGGTCCCAAACGCACACGCAAGTATACGTGGTCGTACAAGTAATATAATGATAAATCGAGTGTCGAACCCACAGAGACTTGTTTTTTTTTGATGAAGTACAGAGACTTGTGTAAACTACTTACTAAATCACTATAATTATTATTCAATCAAGCCAAAATCAATGTCCAAGAGTATGATTATATTAAACTAAATTATAAGTAATAACTAATTATCAAGTAACGAGTTGATTGCTGTGTATTCAATAAAGACAAATATTCCAGGGTTGTGATCGATTCACCATTCGTATTGTGTTCTAATTAATTCTCCCTTTCATATAATTCACTCATGGTTGCTAATTAATCAATAAATGCTCTCATAGCCTTCTCTCGAAGCACTACTCGCCTATTCTCAATAGATTAACGCCTATATTCCTATGAAATTAATCTATTAGAACGCACTAAGATTACGATATTTAATTAAGCATGGTGACTAGGTATATTCCTATCCTAACCACAAATCCACTCCCCTGAAGGGTTAAGATCGCGCTCTCTTCAATTCTTCTCTAATCTATACACGGCTTTCCCAAGCATAACATAAATAGTATATAGAACCTAACTGCTGGCCAGACAATTAAGCAATTAAACACAGAATTGAAGAAACAACCATATATTGAGTGAACTAAAATCAAGGTTAAACTAATGTCGAACAACAATATCCATGGCTAAATCACAACCCCAGAACAATGGGTGTTTAGCCACTCATGCTAAAATCAACATAGATAGTATATAGAACCTAACTGCTGGCCAGACAATTAAGCAATTAAACACAGAATTGAAGAAACGACCATATATTGAGTGAACTAAAATCAAGGTTAAACTAATGTCGAACAACAATATCCATGGCTAAATCAAAACCCCAGAACAATGGGTGTTTAGCCACACATGCTAAAATCAAACAATTGCAAAAGTGTTGAATCAATTGTAAATACTAGAAAAGATGAAGAAAACTGAGAATCCTTCGCTCCCTAGCAATTCCGTGTGTGTTTTTCCTCCAAATTGGCGTCCAACCCCCTCAAAAATAAGCTTAGACTTGCTTTTATCCGTGTTGGGTAGGTCTAGGGCCGAATAGGAGAAAATCCCGTCACCGGCGCCCTGGGTTAGCGCCGGGCGCCCACCAAGGCACTGCCCCAATAATGTTTCTGCCTCCAGCGCCACAAGTGGCGCCCAGCCCTGCCTGTGGCGCTCAAAATCGCTTTTTGCCGGTTTCGTCCGTTTTGGCTCTAGTTTCGCGTTTCGCCCCCAATTGATCCCGAATCATTCCTTCACATAAAAACACTTCAAATTAATATAAATCATCACATTTAACATCTAAAATTCACGAAACAAAAGTAAAATATGATGCGATATACATAGAAATATATACACTTTAAGCTAAACATCAGTAACGGCAAATCAATTGAAGAAAGAGGAGAAGTCACAAAATTAGAGTTGTTGTTATGGGCTCGAAATCAGATGCTATGGGCAATCAAGTTCGATCTCCACCGTTCAAGTCAAAGATCGAGATTTTACGAACACTCAGTCGAATTTCAGCCCGATCCAACGGTTAACGAATCGTGAAACGCGATTTGAAGTTGGCTGGTCGGAATAAACATCTTCAGCAAAACAAATACTTTTCTTCTCTCTTCTCTCTTGGTGAAAGCTCTCTCAAAAACCACTCTTATGTGCTTAAGTCTTTCAAAGACTTGTACCGATGAACATAGAACAATTCTCCAAGGTTGTCCTATTTATAGATAATGAGTGGTGCTTTTTCTTAAAGCCAATACCAACTCTAAATAGGAACAAAAATCGAATCCAATTCTGAATAGGAATGGATACCAAAAGAGAATATGATTAGGCCATTGCGCCTTTGGCTTGACAACATGGGCATTTGCCCAACAAACTCTCTCTCCAGCTAAGGGGCCAAATATGTCTTCAAGTAGAGGAACTATTGACAGGCTTCATGCCTGCCAATTTTCTGCGAGATTTATGTTTATCTGCAACCACTGCCTTTGTCAGCATATCCAAAGGATTTTCATCGGTGTGTATCTTCTCAACCTCAAATAATTTCTCTTCCATGGTCATTCTTATCTAATGATACTTTCTATTTATATGTTTGGTCTTAAAATGAAAAGTGGAGTACTTGATGAGATATATATCACTATGATTATCACAAAATAAGATATACCTTAACTGCTCAAAGCCAAGATCATTAATAAACTCCTTTGTCCATAATAGTTCTTTGGCACCTTCTGTGAAAGCAATATATTCGACTTCTGTGTTGGATAGAGCTATGCACTTCTGTAGTCTAGATTGCCAAGAAACAATCCCCCTTGCAAAAGTGATCAAATAACCGGAAGTGGATCTTGAATTATCAAGATTGCCTCCTAAATTAGAGTCTGTGTAGCAAACAAGTTCAGGCTTGCTACAATATCTTCAATAGTCTAGTCTTTAAAGAATATTGCATCATGACTTCTAATAAGTTTATTGTCAACTGGATTATAAAAACGATACCCAAACTCATCTTGACCATAACCGATAAAGATGCACAACTTAGTTTTGACATCCAGTTTTGATCTCTCATCTTTAGGAACATGCATACAAGCTTTACACCCAAAAACTCTCAGGTGATCATAAGAAACATCTTTGGAAAATCAAACTCTGTCTCGGACATCACCATCCAAAGCAACGGCAGGAGAAAAATTGATAACATAGGCAACAATGTTAAGTGCTTCCGCCAAAATGTATTTGGAAGTTTAGCTTCTGAAAGCAAACATCTAACTCTCTCAACTAGAGTTCTATTTATCCTCTCTGCCAAACCATTCAATTGAGGCGTCTTGGGCAGAGTTTTCTGATGATGAATTCCTTGTTCCTTGCAATAGTTATCAAAGGGACTACAATATTCACCATCATTGTCAGTGTGAATGTAAGCACGTAATTTTTTACCCGCACAAATTTTAAAGTTAGTTTTAGTACTTTAAAATATTTACTTGAGTTATGATAGATTTTTAATCCATTTTATTACCTCTTTATTAGTTTAATTTTATTTTTTTAGTATTTAAAAATCAAAAATATATATACAAAAATAGTTTCATACTATAATTTAGCCTATTTAATTATGTAGGATTAATTTCATTTTTGGTATTTTTCATTTGCATTTTAGAGGAAGATGCTTAGTATTTTGATCCAATAATTCCTTTTCCACATTCCAGAGGTCCATTTTCTTAAGCCCGAAATCAGTAGCTCATTCCTTTAACCCGCCAGTCGACCCGTTGACCCGCCCCAATTCCTCTTTTAATCTGCACGCTTTATCCCATCTGATCCAACATCCCTTATTAATTCCCTTACCCCACATATAAACCTAATTACATTTCACAAAAACCCTAGACCTAATCCAAAACCACGGCCGCAACACACAAACGCGGGAGAACGGAAACCCCGTGGAAAACTGCTTTCCCTCGCCAAAATCCAGCCATCCACCAGAGCTGACCACCGGTGACGGCCACTGCTGCTCCAACCTAGCCGCCTCCCCCCTTTACTCCTCTCTCTACCGTCTCAACCACCATGGACGCCGCTTAGAGCTCCAAAACCAGTCCACGAACAGCTCACTGCTGCTCCAACCTAGCCGCTGAGAATTTTCCTTCCGAAACAACTCCGAACTTCCCGAAATTCAATTCCGACCACGCGTACAAGTCGTAATACATGAAGTTAACCAACTCAAGGCCTCAAACCGCCGAACGACGTGTTAGAGCTCAAAATGACCGGTCGGATCGTTACAATAATTATTAGTAGTATTTATTTTATATTTATAGATATAACATATGCCATGATTTATAGACATAAAAAGGAGTAAATTTTGGGGCCTCCCATTTTTTGGGGCCTAAAACTTTCGCTTTAGTCGCCTAGGGTCGAGTCGGCACTAAATCTCTCCATGTCAATTTATATTATGGTGTCTGACTACAAATTAAAAATATATATTAGTAATTTATGATCTAAACAAGTCATAAATATTTATGCATCTATAAAAAATCTCATCAAGGATAAAATGAAAGTTTAAAAGTTAAATTAAACCTAAAAGTATATTATTCTTCTTGAAACAGAAAAAAAAATAGTATCGCGTAAATTGAGGAGGAGGGAGTATTAGCTTTAAATCTTCAAATCAAATTATCTTTTTCGAACTCCCTACAACTGGCATAATTTTATAAAATGACCTTCTAGATGTAAGACTATAAAAAAAAACATTATTTGCATCATCCAACTTTTTATCTGTTTGGTTCGAAGCGGTTCTGATTTTAAGTTTAGAAAAAGAATGTGAAATACCCTTTTATTCTATGAAGTATCTTAATTTTTTCATTTTCTGTAGGTTGATTATACATTTGTCGTTAGCAAATCATTTTGTATCTCTTTCACTCTAATAGAACTCTAACCTAATGTATAATAAATGTAGTTTTAAACCATAACCTAAAGTAGAAGAAAAACTTGTAATCTTTTTCTTTAAGTATTTTGCACATGAAATTTACATAATTTATGTTAAAGTTTCATTATAATTAATGTAAATACAAAACGATATGCTAACAATAAATATACATGATCCCATAATCTGGTACAGTTTGATTGGTAAATTTGAACATTTGTCCTTTAAGTTATTAGCCAACTAATTTCGAGCAAAATGTCCCACTCCAAAAAAATATAAGTTAATGATTAGTTATAAGAATATTAAGTTGTCTAAAAATATACGTGTATTTGGTTGATAAGTTAAAACACCTGGAGGCGGAGCCAGTATTTAAAGTTTATGGGTTCAGAATTATAGTATTTTAAGTTACTGAGTTTTAAATTAATAATTTATACATAATAAATGAACTTCTTAACACAAATACAAGATTTGGACCGGGGTACCATCAATGCTACCTCCGCCCCTGAAAACACCCAAATAACCAAAGAAAACACGTGGAAAACACCACGCATAACTACAAACCTGATTCGTACGGATCTTCCTTTTTGTTGAGCGCACCATTGAGAAGAAAAAGAATCAGCAGTCAGAAAATCGGAGCAGCACTTCACATTCAATATCAGGTTTATTTTCGATTGCAATTTCACTTTCTGTTTTCTTTTTCTTTCTTCCAAACAATAATTCATCTGCTTTGTTATTCCCGTCTTCTAGAACTACTTGGTGAAAAGATGAGATTTCTATCATCTGGGTGTGGTCAATTTAGCTGAAATTGAATTGGGATTTCTGTAAAAGTTTATGGGGTTAGAGTTATTGTGGATTTATGGGCAATTTGGTGGTTTATGTTTGGTTGATCAGAAATTCGAGGAAAACTTATTCCAAGAAAGACAATTTTCCTACTGTAATGGTATCATCGCCTAGGTGAGTTTATATGAAGTAAAACGGTCCGTGGGGATTCTCTATAGCTGGCCCCAACTTGTTTGGTTTGGGACTGAGGCTCACTGGCTCAGTTGTAGTAATAGCATTATCCCTACTTTTGACTCTCATGGCGGTGCTAGCTATAGCCATGGAGCAAATTTTGATGTTATATGAGCAACGTAATATATATAATATTTACCTTTGCACCAAAAAGAAAAAAAAAGAAGAAGAACAATTTTATAGGAAATTATTTAAAAATTGTATAATCTCGCGAAATATTTATTGTTTAGCCTCTTTACAACAATGCCAATTAGTGATGAGGCCTACGCCTTAGCGCTTTGGTGACTGCACCGAAGCACCAACGAAGTGCAAAAATATGACACCAGAAAGGGTGGTCTTGAATTTTTGTCAAAATTCAAACCTTTTAAATTTCAAGGTTTTCCTATGGGGCAAGCTGGGTCAAAAGCTCAAGACCACCCACTTCCAAGGCCATTCTTGTAAATCACCCTTGAAGCACTGCCTAAGTGAGGCCAAGCATTCAGCCTATTTTGCAGCTAGTTTCGGAGTTTAAGTACACCTTGGACGAGCCTTTAACAACACCGTTCCTAACTTTGATCTTTGGAATGCGTTTGATTCATGAGTCATCACTTTCGGGGGACCCAAAAGTGTTAAGCATGGATTCCTTATTGCATTCCTCCAACTTTTTAGTGCAATCTACCCATTTTCTAGACACATCAATTTGCTACTTTTACAGGATCCTTGAAGCTCAAGACCTGTCCAAAGTATCTTCACATTGTGTTTTAAGGAAAATTAAGAACCACAGCTTGTAAGTCTTAAATCCATACTTGATCAACTGTAGTCAACGAGCATATGAATACATTATATGACCAACTGGGAACCTTGTTTTTCATCTATATAAGTATCCTAAAATATTTGAGTGACAGGCCAAATAGTGTCAACTAAGTCCTTTAGGGACAGCCTAGGAGAGGAAGCCCTAGATTCATGAAGTCCTAATGCATACATATTGTAGAGGATTAGTTGTAGCTTCTTCTTATTGGAGTTCAAAGTCATAAAGGTTGCTTACATGGATTGGTTGTCGCGCAAATAGCAAAAACCAGCAATTTTTAGCATTTTAGCTGCAGTAAAGATGGGCATATTTTATTTGGGCATGTTATTGGCAATACATATTTTTGGAAATGTGTAACATCTTAATACCTTCTGATGGTCACCAGCCATAAATATCTGGAGATATCTTTTGACAGGGGTAAAATTACTATCGACATGATATGTAGTTCATCATTGTTGAACTGTTCCTTGTGATAGATATACTTAGCCACAAGGCAAGAAAACAGCCTCCATTAGGGGTGGTATCGGTCGGTTCGGTTCGGTTTTGAACATTATCGATTTTGCCTATCGGTTATCGGTTTACAAATATCATAACCCGATAACCAAACCGATAAGATATTGGTTATCGGTTATCGATTAATCGGTTAGCGATCATTATCGGTTCGGTTATCGGTTTACCCGATAAGATAAAACAACTGAAACAATTTCGCAATATATAAAACTGTCGAGTGTCGAGTTTTCAATTATCTTCAAGTAAAACATACATTTGAAGATAGAATACAATTGAGAATGATTTTACAAATACAGTAACCAAAAGCCCCTTTTGCTTTACATTCTACTGATTGTTATTGTCACTTTTAATGAACAAACAACAGATTATACGAATGCCCTCAAGGGAAGAAAAGAAGACACAGATTACTCCTCCATTATAGTGGGACTAGTATTGAGGGGATTCCAATTGAACGATAAATCAAAGAAAAAACAATCATCATTCATCAGCATAAAAAGCCAAACATGAGAAAAGAACAAGAGTAAGCAAAAATCAAAACAATGCACAAGAAGCAAACAGATAAATACTGAGCCAAAACTTACACGATGCAACTGACGAGTGCCAGCCTGAGTCTTGACGGTGACCCTTGGTGACTGGTGAGGCAGACTAGCGGAGAACTGGTGAGGCAGACTGGCGGTGAACTGAGGTAAGTAGGGGTGCGGTACAATTGAGATTTGAGAATAGGATTTGAGACTGGCGGAGAACTGAAGAGGAATTATGAAAATAAAACCCTACTATAGTATAGTATGTATATACTTAAGGGTAAATTAGTAAATTAGTTCATTCTTATTAGGTTATCGGTTTTTACCCAATAACAGAATTGCAAACCGAGCCCGAACCGATAACCCAATAAAAAAAATAAATTGATCCGCTACCGAACCGTTAACCCAATAAAGAATTAACGGTTCGGGTTATCGGTTTTACCCGATATATGCCCACCCCTAGCCTCCATGACATTGAGAAATAGAGTACCCATAATGCAACTCTCTAGTGTTGTTGAAGAAACAGGAAAAAAAAAGAAAGAAAGACAACAAACATGAAAACAGCAAAGGCCATTCCTGAATCAAGATGGATAATTTGCCTCTAATCCAAACACAAGGAATAGAAAAGGGGTGAAAACTTATCACTTGCTAGGTATATGTACAATAATGAACATAAAAGCTACAAGTACGAACAACTAAAGAAAAATGCTCTTTTGTTGTCCAAGTTCAAGTACTGTTATTTTGATATGCTGAAGGTAAGAAATTTCAATTAGCGATCTATTTGTTCAAGGGATGACAGGGTGGGATCCCTCTGTTGCCATATTTATGTGACGTTCTCTGCAGTAAATTTGAATTGTCATCCCACTGAGTAAGTTTTACAGTCTAATGTTTCATGGTACATTTTAGACTATCAACTATTGTTTCATAGTAAATCTCCACAAGCGTCAAAGTTCTGATTATTCTTGGTTGGAGTCACTGGAAACTTTCTGGAAAACAAAAGTATGTCCAAAAGAAGTTCTTTCTATTTACGAGAATTTTTGGAACGGGCATTTTAACTGAATATCTCACTTTACTAACATGTATTTCTTGATTCCTCCCGAATCTTTGTTTCTAAGCTGGTTTCTCATATGGAAAGACTTTCTACCTTAATTTGCCGTAAATTGGTTATGTTCCTGATGCCTCTCAATTGGAGCCACCAATACCTGAATTTCTCAATAGCTGCCAGGACTAAAAGAATCCACTCTGCTTCAACTGTATTTAATTAGTTAAGTTTTTTCTATAATCTTATGGGACTACACTGTGCTCGGTTTCCTCTTGTGGCAATAGTTGTATCTGAAGAACATCCATCGAAATGCATGTTTTGGGGGCGTACATATCAGGCCATTCTGTCACTGTGCTCCCTTGAATCCTTAATAGGCTTTACATGTGTCATGGAATATTTTTCCTTGCTATCCCACATAACATGTATGCTGCATTACACTCTCGCCGAGAGTCTGATGACCGCATTGATGTCTTTGTTGTCTACGCTCTTGAGCTTGTTTGCTTTAGATTGTACACTGAAAGTTTATTTGATTGACTTCTCAATATTTTAGTTGTTGGGCTGTTGATCAATAGTTTCCTAGTTTATTATATGTAGTAAAGACTTTTGTCTCTTCTAGTGCTCATGTCATAGCAAAGCACTGCTGCAGATCCAATGAAACAAATCGTGAAGATTTTGACGTTATTGCTTGGAGTAGCTGCCGTTTGGATAGGCTTGTTGCAGACATCAACAATTCCAAAGAGTTACACTTGGCTGGTGAGCTCTAATTGACCATCTTTTTCGTTACCTTTGACAATGGCAGTTGGTTAAAGTTTCTTATATTTCAGTGACTCTTAGTTTGTTGCTGTTGTCATCGCAGTTGTCTCTATACCTCATTATGTCGCTTGGTTGCTATGGTCTGTTCATGGTTGGCATTGGTCTTATGAAATTTCCCACATGTCCTCAAGAGGCTCTTTTCTTACAGCAGGTACAGTTGCACTTTTTTGTGTTTAAGAAATATTGCCTTCTATTTGGTAGCCAAGATAGTGCTGGGAAATCAAGGGCTTCTGGGTGTTTCATCTTTGTGAATAAAAGAATCAAATAATTGGAAAAGGGTTTGGATGATGGGCTCTTTATGAAATATAACGAAAAGTATATTTGCTGTTTCTATTTTGTAGGATATTCTTGAAGCCAAGGAATTCCTGAAGAAAAAAGGGGTAGACGTTGGTTCTGATTGAATCTTGTTTAAGTCGCAATCACGGTTGTTTAACATATGGAAAAACACATTCAGTGAAGATGAAAAATTAGCCCATCCATGCCAGTGCATGGATAGTTGCTGGATTTCAGTAGCAAGATTTTTTTAAGTAGGAATATAGAGTTCCGATCTTCTGATGCCCCCATCCATGCCAGTGCAGCTGTCTCGCCAAGTTATCACTTGATTAGGACATGCTTTTCTTTGAAAAAAAAATCTTGTAATATTCTTTTTGAGTTCTGTTTCGAGATAGAACATCATGATTGAGTACTTTCTCAGCCACTAAGGGTTGTTTTTTTATTTTTTTTATTTTTGGCTTCAAAGCTAGTAGTTGAAGTTGGAACCAAGAGAACAAGAGGCATGGATTTTTCTCGGCTCCGTTTTGGTTGTTTTACCAGTCTTTAATCTTCAATTCTAAGTAATGATGCATTTGATATCAATATCTCCTGAAACAAAAATCAACTAAACAGCAATGATCAATAAGGCTAGGAACTGATGTACTGCAAGAAAATTAAGCTCCAGTAGTTCTCAATGCTATATTTGATGCATGGTCCCATGAATAATTGATGGGCTAGAGTCATTTTCAATTGTATTGTTGTTCTACCGATGTCGTCATCTAAGACTACTAGACACGGGCGTATGCTCTATGTCGTGTGTGTTATATAAATAGCTGGAAATTACCAAAAATATTCTTTTCGGTATTGAAGAAAAGAGACTTTAAACCTTATCGACGCTGTTGGCAGGGGGAGCAGCATGGAAAGCGAGGCTCCACACCCTTCTCCGTGGGATTTAGGAACACCAGAACACCGAGAAGACATTTGTACATGTTTCAATAGTTTAGTAAGATTGCTTAAAGCCATAATATCAAGCTAATTAAATATATTTTAGCAGTATCAAGCTAATTAATATTTGCAATACATTAAGGCTTTATAACATCCATTTAGGAACGAAGTTTGTACAAGATATTCAAAAGATTATGAAATATGAACTTGCACCAAAGTACTGTCTCCATATGGCTTCCTTAATACATTCTGCCATTCGACGAACCTTCGTTGTTACAGAACCTGCAGCGATGTTCGATTGCAAATAGTCCAACTAATTCAACTCTATCAAATGTAGAATTCTCAAAATTAATAGAGCAATTGATGCAACAATTACATAGAAACGGAGAAGCAATTCAGTAACTACAACAGAAAGAGGTAACAAGGAAACAACAAGACCGTAGGGACGATGTAGCAACAGAAACAATTGGCGATTGAAATTTTGCGTCAAATAAAAAATGCGTGGATTGAACCCGACGTGAATCGAACACGCAACCTTCTGATCTGGAGTCAGACGCGCTACCATTGCGCCACGGATCCACCGTGTAACATTTTCCTATTAGGTTTATTACACTTACTTGATACATCAACATTAATTCCGTAAGCCATCACAAAATTCATATCATTTTGTATATACATAAACCTAATTTACAACATACGTAAACTGAAAGATTCCAATTCATAGAAAAATCACATCCACTTTATTACTACATAACCAAATAAAAAAAGGAAAAGAAAAATTGGAACCAGTGACTACTCCGTCTTCTTCCTTTTCTTCTCTTGCAGCTTGTTCTTCATTTCCTTCACCTTCTGCACCACAGAGGCATAACATCTTTGATACCTCACTCTTACTTGCTGCCCCCACTCCTTAATCTTGTGCTCATATTTCACATATACTAATGGTACAGTCAGACCCACCACGACCCCTGCTCCCAAAGCCAAGAAATTAAGTATATACGAACACATATATAATTAAATCCTTTTAGCAAAAATTAATTTACTGGGTATATATATATATAGCGGAAGATAAGAATAAGAGATTGCATTATATTACCAAAGTAGAGAAGCGTAAGTAAATCAACGTAGCTAGCAACCACCGAGATCAACCCCAAAGAAGATACAGTTCCGGCAAAAACGAACCATTCTTTCTCGGCACTCACGCTAAATACTAATGGCAGGCTTTTTTCCACATATTCCTGGATTTTGGCCCCCATTTCCCTAGCTGATTCCTCGCTTATATACATCGCTGACATGTCCACTGGCTCTCTGCAGAAATAGTAGTGACCGCGCGCACTAGCTAATTAATATTAATATGTAGCGCAGCTACTACTCATGTTCAAAGCTAAAATAAACAGAACATATATACACAAATATATTTACTGAGGAAAAATTAAGTTTGGCGGTTGCTTACTTCCCCAAAAGCCTATGTATGTTACCCCAGAAAAAGAGAAACGCAACCGCGAGCATGGACATCCAGGAAAAGAGTGTCACGAATTTCAATTCATAGACTTCAAGCGCTATCCACATCGCTGTAGCTGATACAAGTGTTACAACACTCAAATACTTCCTCTTCCATAATATTACATCTCTGACTAAATCTGCAAAAATATACCGTAAAATACTTTGTATCAGTAACTTCGCGCAAACAGCCAGCTAGGTGAAGAAAGAAAAATCTATTAAGGCGAGTGGTTGTGAAGGAGAAACGTCCGAGACTAACCTGTACTGTTCCCAACATCACGAATTAATGGTGAAGGGGTTGGAGACTCTGTTGAAGTAGTGTGCATGTTGGATGCTGCAATTATAGACAGAAAGGAAATTAAGAAGGGGATCTTTCACGGACACTGTGATATTGAGTTATGGAGAAACCTGAAATGTTGTCAATTTCACGAGTTGGTGAAGGTGGAGAATCGGTTGAACTCTGCATATTGAAGGCTGCAAACAAAGCAAAAAATGATGGACAAAAAAAAAAAGGGAGTTAACGTTTCTAGTACTTTGTAAGAGCAACTTGAGATAGGTATTGTGTTCAGCTGAGAAATGTGGAGGACAACAAAGAGTGTAGAACAACTGAGCAGGTCATTCGAGATAAACACATGGCGCTCAATTAGACGAAACGTGGACCGCAACCATGCAGGGTCGCGCCCTGATGTAATATAATGATCCTCATCTAAATGGGCTGCTGCTTGTAATTAAAACCCATATCCATAATGTCATGCTTTGGGCCGATCACATTCTTAAATTTGACAGGAGAATTAAGTAAAAATTGTGGGGTATTTATTTTTTAATAATATTTATTTTTATTCATTATTTTTAATATTGAACAAAAACAACTACTAATCTATGAAAAGACGGTATTACCCTTTCTTCTACCTCTTTTCCTTTAGCTTGTCTACATATATCATTGGTGCATCAGTGATGTTTGCTTTGATGACTAGGGGTGTGATTCATGCGGTTCATAACTGGGAAGATGACTCTGGTCATGTAGCCGATAAGGTTTTTAGGGCCTCCAAATGAGATTCCTCCGGTGCTGCCAGGAGTAGTTGAAATGCAGTAGGTTTGGGTTTTACTTTTTCAAGAAGAAAACGTTGCTACTGTTATGCTCGATCTTTAGAAATTTTCTTGTTAGGATAAAGATCGAGGAAAAGTAAGTATACAGTTTTAAAAGGTGAGTGTGAAGAAGAGAGAGTGGGAACTGCAAGTTGTATGAAAAAATGGAGAAGGGTCATCGAAGTAGGGAGGTTATAAGAATTGTTAAGGACATGTAGTCCTTAACTTAGACTTACAACCTCATAAATTGAGGACATCTAGTTCTGAACACAGTAACAAGCTCATAAGTTACACTATAAGAAAAAGCCTTATTTACGACCAACTTTTAGGGACGAGTTAATAATCCCATCGCTAACAATATATGTATTGGGACGAGATTATATTGCGGTCCTTAATGCTTTATTTTATTGCGAAGGTAATAAATCTGGTCCCTAAAAAAAATAGTAATTGGTCCCAAATTATAATTGTGAGGCCTTGAGTGTGAGAGAGTGCCGCCAAATCTAATACCAAAATATTAAAAAATTATTATTTTCTAAAAGTTAGGCGCCAAAACTAAAAAGTAAAAGGTACTAAAAGCAAAATTAAACCCTCTGTATTCTCAAAACATAGTACCGCACAAAATCTTCTGCCCTAATCTCTGTCTAGCTAGCGTTAGAGCCGTGTCTGCTCATCTGGTCATCCTGTGCGCATTCGATCAACAGATCGATCATTTGCCCTAGTTTCCATCTCCTCCTTTGAGAATCCAAGGTATGTCTCCTCTTTGAAGTTGCTCCTTTTCTTCTCTGTGTTCTGATTTTGCTGATTGCAGATCTTCTTCTTCTTCTTCTTTTTCACTGATGTTCTACTGCTTCTACACATGTATTTCCAATGATATTGTGCCTGATTTCTTCTTCTTCTTCTTCTTCTTCTTCTTCTTCTTCTTCTGATGATTCTGATTCTGCTTCTTCTTCTTCTTCTTCTTCTTCTTCTTCTTCTTCTTCTTCTTCTTCTTCTTCTTCTTCTTCTTCTTCTTCTTCTTCTTCTTCTTCTTCTTCTGATTCTGATTCTGATTCTGATTCTGATTCTGANCTGAGGAGACTTCTTCTTCTTCTTCTTCTGATTCTGATTCTGATTCTGCTTCTGATTCTGATTCTGCTTCTTCTGCTTCTTCTGCTTCTTCTTCTTCTTCTTCTTCTTCTTCTTCTTCTTCTTCTTCTTCTTCTTCTTCTTCTTCTTCTTCTTCTTCTTCTTTTGATTCTGATTCTGATTCTGATTCTTCTGAGGAGACTTCTTCTTCTTCTTCTTCTGATTCTGATTCTGATTCTGATTCTGATTCTTCTGAGGAGGCTTCTTCTTCTTCTTCTTCTTCTTCTGATTCTGAGGAGACTTGGGCTACTATAAGTTTTTATTGTTCTTTCCTCAAGTTTGTTTTTTGGGATTTTTTTCTATAAATTGATTATTGGGTGTTGTTTCTGATTGTTTAAACTACTGACACTGTGATTGCAATTTGTATTTAAGATTTATGTTTCAGTTATCCATGCTTCCTTTCCTCTGTTTTTTTAATTTTGTTGGTGGAGAATTCTATGCTTTTTCTCCCTGTGATTTTTTCATTGACTTCAGTAGTTTCACTACCATTGCTTTCTAGAATCGTATTTTCTGTGTCAAACAAGAGTGAGTTGGCCATGTTAGTAGTAAAGCCGAAAATTTCAGGATTTCTCGCCATGCATTTATTTATCTAAGTGTCATTTGATTGTATATTGCAATGTATTAACTGAAAAGTGTCATTTGATTGTATATTGCAATGTATTTACTCTCCAAGGTTATGGCACATAGTAAGCAATGAATGTAACTTGTTGATAATCGGCTCGATAAAGGCTACTTAATCGGAGTGCAAAAGTTTTTGGATTATGCTAACCGCTTAAATACATGTAAAATGTTGGTCCGAGGGCTCTGCGTGCTCCCACCCGCCCCACCCCCATCACCCCCGACTAGTGGAATTTCACTGGGTTGATGTTAAAGATATTGTTGTTGCTGCTGTATAACTGCTGGAGAGTTGCTCCTAACATAGGATTATGAGTAGTTACTAAAATTGAACTAATTCATTAACTCAACCCATGTTTTGATTATTGTAGGATAAATTTGAGAGTGTTGACATGAATGATCATCATGATCATATCTTCACATGGATGAAAGAGTTGTGAAACAAATGGAGAGGGCACTTGCATGAAAAATATGTGAAGGATAAGTCAACCCAACATGCTCTTAATAATATTCTAAAGAGAGTAAACAAGCAAGAAAGGGAGTGGCTAGTAAAAGAACATTTTTCTTCAGGAAGTGTTTAGGTATGCCTAGTGATCTAATAATCTATTTGAGTTATCGGATTATGTGTTTCGATGTGTAGTTTCAGCTTAAGAATCACGACTCATGCATCAGTTGTTTCCCCTTAGATGATTATGGTATGTGCAATATAAGAGTAAACAAATGAAAAAAATGGAAGGAAAACAAGGAAAAGAATGGTTTCCACTATCACTAATATCTATATTTACAAATCAAATTAACATTTAATCAAATTAGAACCTCAAATTATTATTTAAGTTTATTAAATTTCTTACATTTAATCTTAATGTTTCACAAATATAGGCGAGAAGCAACAGGAATGAGGCAAATCGAGCTAAGTTGAAGATGCTTCATCATATTGGTAGAAAGTCTATTCGTGAGATCATTTATCAAAAGGTCTTGTCATAAAATTTCTATTTTCCTAAGAAAATATTTACGACCTGTTATTTTACATGTTTGACTTTGATGTAAAGGGCGAAAAAGGTGGCAACCCACCAGATTTGACAACAATTTTCTTTGAGACCCGTAAGAAAGATAACAAGCTTATTGAATCTGAAGCAATTGAAAAACAAGTATGTTTGGTAGATTGAATATGTAAATTACTTTAAATTATGGTGGATTCTAATTTTAAATGTTTTTTTAATATATTTTGTTGGCTCAAATCGAAGAAATAGTTCAAGCAGATTTATCTCTACCTAGCATAGAGATTGTAGAAACATGTTGTGGCCTCAAACTCTTAGCCATGTGTTTGGATTTGGGGGTGGAGTGAAGGCGAAAGACTTGAAAGGTGGAACTTCTTCAAGGCTGAATTACTGGCTGCACTACGTTCAACTCGAGAAGAAAATAAATCTTTGAATGAGGAAAACAAACCCTTGAATGAGTGATTGTCTACCTTAGAAGATGAGTGAAAGAAATGAGGAAAATAAGACAATTCTTCGCTGTTCAACAATCACATGTCCTGCTTACACCGACATCACCCGTTTCAACTGAATGACCTCTGTTTTTGTCTGCTGACCAAGTTAGTAACAATATATGTAGTTGTTTTTATTTTTTATTCATGATTTGCATATAGTCAATTTCTATATTACATATCTGTTTGTCTTCACCCTTCTGAAGTGTGAACTATTAGAAAATGAATGAGTCTTTATATCTTGTCCTCTTCAGGTAAAAAATCTGTACATTATCAGTGAATATACTTAAATCCTTTTCTCCTATTCTTTCTTTTCATCATTCTTGTTGTGTCCCTTTCTCTGTTATTCCTTTTTCCCTTTTCGTACTTCTCTTTCCAAAATCTTTTCAGGTTCTCATGCTTAGAAGCAACAGTTAGCTGTTGTCCTTTTCTTCATAGATTCCTATGAGTTGAAGTTGTTTAATCCTTCAATATTTTGCTTATTGTGTTGTTTAGTGTGGAAACTACAAAGTAGCTACTGCATTTTCGAGCTGTTTATATAAATCTCAGTTAACTTAGACCAACTATACCATTTCTTGACTGAAGTAGTTCATTAGAGAATCTCAACCAGGTAGTATATGGATTGCTTAATCTTCTTTAAATGGAAATGAAGATGTAATATTAATTAGTTTGTCGTGATAAGTTCTTTTTGTTTGTGTCCTGATATTAAGAAAGAGATATTCATATAAATAATAGCCCTCTACATAAATTGAGGGAATTTTACACAAAGGCATTATTCCCTATGTTTAACATAGCAGAGCAGTGATTGGAAATAGTATCAGTTCTGTGGTACTTCTACTAAACATTTTAAAACAGAATATAGAACAAAAGAGTAATACTTTAGATTGTTAATGTCCACCCAGGTTGCTAGTGTATAATGTATTATGTTGTTGGAACAACTATACTAAGTTGCATTTGCTTGCATCTAGTGTCCATCATACAATCAGTAAAAAGATACACGCCCTCTGCAGTAGTCCCTTTTACTTTCATTTTTTGGAAGTCAGTTCAAGTGGAAGAATTATGTACTCCGAGTATATTTTGCAGTAATACTTCGTATGACCTATATGCATTTGCTGTTATTACTCAAAAAAATTATATATGTTATTTTACCAATAATTATTTATCATTTTCAAACTTTTGTACTTACAGATTTTGAAGATTGAAGCTACAAGTCAAGATGCAAGTTTAGAAGATGCATACGTTCATTATTATTTTGCTAAAAATGTTAAGCAAAACTTGATATCATAGTATAACTCATGATGTTAGCTAAGTTTTTTTTGTTGAGGTGTTGAGAAAACATAGAAAGTAACATCATCATGGGATTTGAAATTGATATATTATCTTTTTATATCTAGATTTTTCAATAACAATTTGATATTTATTGATAAAAATTACTTTTTGTGGCATTGAGCTTTTAGGACTATTCATGGTTATTAAGAGACCATGAATACGATCGCTAAATTACAATTTTAAATAGGGACGTCGTCTCTAAACATAATATAGGACCAGTTAAAGGTTGGTCACGAAAATGGTTTAACGATGGGAATAATGACCAGGTTTTTTGTCGTCTCTAAAAGATAATTTAGGACCAGTTACAATTGGTCGCTAAAAAGATTCAACGATGGGAATATATATATTTTTCATCGTCTATTAGGGACGAGAAATGTAGTCTCTAAAAGTTATTCACGACCAGGTTTTTTGTCCGTCTCTAAAAGATAATTTAGGACCAGTTACAGTTGGTCGCTACAAAGATTTCACGACGAGCATATATATTTTTTTCATCGTCCATTAGGGACGAGAAATGTAGTCTCTAAAAGTATTTCACGACCAGATTTTTTGCCCGTCTCTAAAATAATTTAACGACCAGGTATTAAGACCCGTCGTTATTGACATTTAGCTTCAGAGGCTATTACGACGGGTTACGACTAGCCTTTTCCCTTCGTAATTTACCTTTTTAGGACCAGATTTCAACTTTTAGGGACCAGATTTCCCTTCCTTAAAGGCCGTTTTTCTTGTAGTGTTAAGAACATTTGGTCCTGAACTTAGAGTTGGAAGTTCAAAAATTAAGGACACTTGGTCCTTAACTTAGAGTTACAAGTACAGAAATTAAGGATAGATAGTCCTTAACTTAGAGTTACAAGCACATAAATTAAGGACATGTAGTCCTGAACTTCGAGTTCCAAGTTCAAAAGTTAAGTGTAATGACCCGACCGGTCGTTTTGAGAATTTAAGATTCGTTTGATGGTGTAGGGTCTTGAAAAACTTCATATTATGTATATCGACTTGCGTGCATGGTTGAATTCAGTTACCGGATGATTCAGGGTCGAATTGGAAGAAGAATTCTAGTTTTGGAAGCTTAAGCGGTGAGAATTTGACCGGAATTTGACTTTTGTGAAAACGACTCCGGAATGGGTTTTGGATGATCTCAACATCTTCGTTTAGTGATCTTGAACTTAGGCGTGCGTCCAGATATGGATTTGGAGCATTTCGGCGAAAGTTGAAGTTTGGAAGGTAGAAAGGTTTGACCAATGATTGACTTTGGTGATATCGGGGTCGGAATGCGATTCCGAAAGTTGGAACAACTCCGTTATGTCATTTGGGACTTGCCTACAAAATTTGGTGTCATTCCGGGTTGATTTAATAGGTTTCAGCGCGTGTTTTAGAAGTTGGAAGATTTGAAAGTTCATAAGTCCGATTCGTGGCGCGATTTGCTTTTTCGGCATTGTTTGATGTGATTTGAGACATCGAGTGAGTCCGTGTTAGGTTATAGAACTTGGTTGTGTGTTTAGACGGGGTTTCGGGGGTCTCGGGTGTGTTCCAGATGGGCTACCAGTCATTTTTTCCTATTTTGAATTGTTGTTTCTGGTGTTTGATGTCCTCTTTCGCAATCGCGTAGTCCTAGTCGCGATCGCGTAGTGTTCTATGGACCTGCCATATTTTCCTTCATCGCGTTCGCATTGTAAGGTTCGCAATCGCGAACTTTTAAATTGTTCTGCACCGTGTTCGCGTTTTACCTTCCGCGTTCGCATATTGTTAACCTTGCTGGGGAGCCCCAACTTGTCCTTCGTGTTTGCGTCTTTGGGTACGCGATCGCATAAGCTTAGTCCACTGTTATCCGCGTTCGCATCTCCTTGTTCGCGTTCACGTAGCTCTGTTCCTAGGCCAACAAATTTTCCTTCTTCGCGATCGCACCTCCTCTTCCGCGATCGCGATGTACAATTACCTGAGCAGGCAGAATATATTCCCAAATCGAGGGTTATACCATTTTAATCATATTTTGACTTATTGAGCTCGATTTTGAGCGATTCTTTGTGGGGTTTTCAAGCAATTCGATTGGGTAAGTGTTCTTCACTTAGTATTTAGTATACTCCATGATCTTATCTTCATTTTTATCATTTAATTTGTGTTTTGGTTTGAGGAAAATGTTGGTTTTTGAAGAAAATTTCTAGAATGAAAAATCATGATTTGAAGGACGAAATGGTATCGGAATTTGATAATTTTTGTATGGTTGAACTCATATTGTAATGGATGTTCGAGTTTTGTAAAATTTGTCGGGTTATGAGGTGCGTGCCCGGGGGTCGAATTTTGGGTCGATTTTTAGATTTTGTTAAAGATTGAGACTTTATGATCCTGAATAGTTTCTTATGAGTTATATTTGTGTTTTGAAGTTATTTTGGTTGGATTTGAGCCGTCCGGAGGTCTTTTCACCCGAGAAGTTCAATTTTAGAGTACCGATTTGTCATCTTTGAGGTAAGTATCTTGCCTAACCTTGTGTGGGGGAACTACCCCTTAGGATTCGAGTATTCTATGTTGATTGTAGTCCGATACGCGAGGTGACGAGTGCGTGCTTGGACTTATTTGTGAAAAGTTGGCCTTTTAGGGTTCATAGGTCCTTATATTCAGTGTGTATGAAGTTGTTCTTGATACGTTTGAGTTTCTATTTACTAGTTTCATCTCTACCTGCTTAAATTAGAATTACTTGCTTTTAGATTCACTCTTATTGCCTATTTGACTCCTAATTGACTTAACTGAAGATTTTTACCCCTTTCAATGTCATGCTACATCTTCATAACTGCTTATCTCTATTTGTAATTATCATCATCTCATCCTATAATTGTTTAGACTTAATTGAGGTTATGGTTATCTTCCCGCTGCTTGTGCTTAAGTGAAATTAATGAATATCCTCGTAATTGCTCAACCCTAAAGGAGGCTTAGATATCCTATACCTTAGTTGACTTGCCCTTACATGGAATTACCGGATTTGTGTTAGTTTCTTGTTGTTGAACCGTGCATTTGGGTACGATTGTTACATGCTATCATATTCCTTGTTGAGCAGTTCTTATCATGCCTAGTTTTTCTTATTGTGGTTCTTCCTTATTAACTAGTTTTACCTTTTTCCGTGTGATCAAAGGTTCTTGAGTTGATTTATTTATAGCATCTTGTATTACCATCATTTTTGTTGTTGTGTTGTGGTGATGCACGAGGTTTCTGCCGTGAGGTTGTGGTTATTGTGATGCACGAGGTTTCTGCCGTGCCGTAACTACTATTGATATTGCACATGCGGCGTGATAAGGCGGGATATATATATATGTGGGTTGCGCATATGACGAGACACGGTGGGAACATGATTATGCGCGTGTGGCGAGACAAGGCAGGCATATACTTTACTGTTGCACACGTGGCGAGACAAGGTGGGCTGTGTCAGGGATTGTTTTTTGATGACTTGTGTTAGCCTGGGGGCATTCTTGTTGTTGATTTTGTGTAATGGTACACTTAACTGTGTAAGTTTATTCTTGTGAAAGTTGTGAGAAAACATTCTTACGTGTGGTCCTTTCCTTTTCGTATGCTTACTAGCCGGTTTGAACTATGTTAGGATACCTGCACAAGCATACGCGTAGCTAAGTACTCTTATAGGATTAAGGAATTTCCTTGTTATTGTTGAGTATTGATACCCTTGTGTAGTTACCTTCTATGCGTGAATGACTCTAGATGTCACGTGAGTTGTTCGTACAGTTATTAGCGAAAATGAGGGCACAAGGTGCCAAATGTTAGGGTTCAGATATTGGGACCGTGAGTTGTGATTGTCCGAGGTTAGGTACCTCGCGGAGTTGACTAAAACTTGATGTAACAACGATTGTAATTGCTGGAGTTATTACTTGTCCGTGTTGTATATGTGTTTTCGGATTTAGTTTGTGTTTCATTCACTCTTTTGTGTTATTTTCGTGGTTTTCCACCGATACTTGTTGCTTCCATCCTTATTGAATTTACTGTACTGTTAGCCATATTGCGTAGTCTTCATGTAGATATCATATTCCGCTGTTCCGGTATTTATACTTGTTCAGTTCATTAGACCAATGTGTGTCTTGACTAGTCCTCGTCACTACTTCACCGAGGTTAGTCTTGATACTTACTGGGCACCGCTGTGTTGTGCTCATACTACACTTATGCACATTTTTGTGCAGATCCAAGTATTGATCATTAGTAGTTGTGCGGATTCTTGCTGAGGAGACTCAAGGTAAACCTGTCACCGTGTTCGCAGGCTTCAGAATCACCTTCCTATTTTATATTCACACTGTTTTTACTTATTTCCAAACAGTTGTATTTAGAAGTTCTAGTAAACTCTGTAGAGCTTATGAATTGACTACCGATTTTGGAAAATTGTAAATTCTGTAAAGATTTCTATATCGAGACTGTTAGGTTTTCTTTATTATTGTTGTTATTCAGTAGATGTTAGGCTTATCTATTCCCTAAGACTAAGTGCCAACGGTACCCAACAGAGGAGAAATTGGGTCGTGACATTAAGGACATATAGTCCTGAACTTAGAGTTACAAGTTCAAAAGTTAAGGGCAGGTAGTCCTAAACTTAGACTTACAAGCTCTTAAATTAAGGACAACTAGTCTTGAACTTACAATAGCAAACTCATAAGTTAAAGACACTTGGTCCTGAACTTTATGAGCACAAAGGTATTTTCGTCCGGGCAGGTAAAAGTTTATTAAAGCAGTGGCTAAAGACTAAAGACATTTTAAACAGTGGCTTAAAAGTAAATACATGTCTTATTACTGGCTAACTGTGCACTTCCCCCGAGAATTAACTCAAATAATCTCCCGCGTAATCTCTTAAATTTGAAATGGCCCGTAGATGTATAATATATGTATAACGGTGTATAATTAATATATACCGGTTATAAGAAGTGAATATTAAAGAGGAATTTTTAGAAATCACTATTTTTAGTGGCTATTAACGTCCTATAGTTAGCATATACATAATTACTTCCTATAACTACTATTTAGTTGTTACGCGACTGTATTCTTTGTATTCACGCTACTGTATTCATGAATTAAGTAGCGGAAGTCGTCTAAAAAATAGGGGAGTCCAGCTGTGCGACTGTATTCACGCTACTGTATTCATGAAATTCAATTAAAAATAAGGGAGTCCAGCTGTTTATTACTCCTAATTTAACTAAACTAAACCAATTTCGCTGCTACGCGACTGTATTCCCGCTACTGTATTCATGAATATAATAGCGGAATTCACCTAAAAAATAGGGGAATCCAGTTGTGCAACTATATTCGCGCTATTGTATTCATGAATACAGTAGCGGAATTCATCTAAAAAATAGGAGAATCCAGTTGTTTAATAATGGAAAGAGGATCAATTAGCGTGTATCACTCCTAATTTAGCTCAACAAAATCACTTCTACATAAACTTCGTTGCTATTGTGTTGTATTTCATGTATTCACATGACTGTATTATAAATACAGTGAGGTAATCAAGAAATAGGGCGTATACCGTTCTATTCAATTCGACTATATACATTGTATCCAATTCAAATATATTCATTATTCACTATTATATATTGTATTCAATTCACGTATTCAATTCGACTGTATTTAAATAATAAAAAAATCATAAAACACAGTGATATTCAACTGTATTCAAAAAATAAATACCTTCGGAATACATAAATACAAGCGGAGAAAATACTCAGAGATGACATTTTTCGGTCAAGCAAAATATTGTATATATTGTATTAAAACTAAAAATGAAGATGAACAAAAACCCGACCCTCAAATCTTCTCTGGCGTAGCCATGCCAAGATATGTTCGCCTAACATTTCCAATAGCTACCTATAGAGGAACTTTCACAAACCACTCTAGTTTAGTCGCTATTAACTTCCAATAGCTACGATATACGTAATTACTTCCTATAGCTACTATTCAGTTTTTACGAGAGTGTATTTGACGTATTCGTACTACTATATTCATGAATACATAAGCAAAAATTGCCTAAAATAGGGGAATCCAGTTGTACGTGACTGTATTCCCTGTTCATGCTACTATATTCATGAATACAGTAGCATAATTTGCATTAAAAAATAGGGGATTCCATCTGTTTAATAACGGAGATGATCAATTAGCGTGTATCACTCCCAATTTAACTCAACAAAATCAATTCTACATAAATTTCGCTGCTATTGTGTTGTATTCCATGTATTTGTGCGACTGTATTTATAAATACAATGAGGTAAAAAATAGGGATTACAGATGTTTAATTATGTATTCCATGTATTCACATGAATGTATTTATAATAACAGTGAGGTAATCCGCCTAAAAAATAGTGATTACGAGTTTAATAATGGAAAGCGCAATATTGAATTGTATTCAATTTCACTATTTCAGTTGTATTCAAGAAAAAAAATCAAGAAAATAGGGTGTATACTATTCTATTCAATTTGATGGTATACATTGTATTTAATTAACATATATTCACTACTATATATTGTATTCAATTCACCGTATCAATTCGACTATATTCAAACAACAAAAAATCACAAAACAAGGTGATATTCCGTCACCCCAAACCGAAGGGCCGCGACGGGCACCCGATGCCTAACTCAGCCCAGTACCAACGTAATGTATCCTTTTTATCATACTATCATGGGTAAATAAGCCGGAAAGACCATCATGAGATGACCAGAATTAAACATAAGAGAATACTCGACATAGGACGACCCAACATGGTAACTTATACATGTGATATACATGCCTATAATACTGAAATGATCATTTGTACACTCAAAACATAGGCCGACAAGGCCATACAACCATCCATATACAAAACATCTATCTACAAGCCTCTAAGAGTACATAAACGACATAAAGGCCGGGACAGGTCACCCATACCAATTAATACATGTCCAAAACATACTGACCAAATAGGCAACTCCGAAGCTAGTGAAGTGCACCAACACCTTCCGCTGAGCTGATAGCCTATTATGAGTTTTGTACCTGCAGGCATAAAATGCAGCATCGACGTCAGTACAAATAAAGTACCGAGTATGTAAGGCATGAGAGTAGTATATAAAAGACATGAAAGAAACATAGAGTAAAGCACTCAACCTGTAAGTCTGAATAGCTATGTGAATCATGAAACGTTTATAATGCCATGCATATACGTATAAATGTCATATCATGCATATGCATATGCCTACATAACATCATCAAGTCCCTGATGGCATCCCATCATATCATCTCGGCCTCTGCGGGAGAAATCAATTGCCACTTTTCAAAAGCATTTTGCCGTATATCTCATAGCTTCTAGAAGGGCTGCCACATGGTTTTGTTAAAGACATTTGTCAATAAGAGGCTTTAAAATATTGCCACAGTCCCCCACTATTTTAAAGACCTTTTGAAATAAACTTGCTGGATTGTCTGGTCAAAATGTAATAGGTTTGGTGTCTTCTGAACTATGAACCAAACTTAGATCAATAAAATTTAATTCACAGAATTACTTGTGAAATATAATATTTCTATGAACCAATAACTCTTATTGTAAGTCAAAGATTTTTATCAATCACACTTCGACCCTCACAATTTTATTGTTCAAGGCGATTTTTGCGCCACTAGGCCATGCGTGTGCCTGGTTATTCATGAGAGCTCTAGAGACTAGGCCAAAATCTCATAGGAGCGGCCCACTCCACTCTCATATAAGTGAATTCATCAAATGTTTACTGCTTTTAAATACACCATCTGTAAGGACTATGAATTTCATTAAGAGATATAACTCAGCCTCTCAATTAGTAGCAATCAAGCACTCACTTTTAGTTCTTCAGTCCCAATATCGACTTGTTAGTACCCATATGAACCTACTTCATTGGATCTCCAATCACATAGGTTGGGTTACCATCTCTATTAACTACATGTCGGCCTTAACTCCATCTCTTTTGAGGTTTAAAGAATTAATTTTATTCCCACATGTTTAGTCAGAGGATCAACCAAATTAACTTCTGACTTCACACAATCAATGAAAATTATTCCATCTCTCAACAACTGCTTTATGACATCATGTCTCAATTTCATGTGTCTACTTTTACAATTATAAGATTTATTCCTTGCTATAGCTATTGCCGCTTGTCAATCACAATGTATAGACACATGAGGCAATACATCCTTTATTAAAAGGATATTAGCTAAGAATTTTCTTATCCACTCAACCTCAGAACCAGCTAACTCCAGAGCTAAAAACTCTGATTCCATAGTCGATCTAGCAATGATCGTCTGTTTAGATGATTTCCACGATATTGCACCGCCATCAAGGGTGAATACATAACCACTAGTGGATTTTGTCTCATCTGAATTAGAGATCCAGTTTGCACCACTGTACCCTTCTAAAATAGAAGGAAGTCCACTATATAGGATACCATAATTCATGGTTCCTCCTAAATATTTTATTAGTCTAGCTAATGCAGACCAATGCTCGTTGTTGGGATTATGAGTATATCTACTCAGTCTACACATCATAGGCTATATCAGGCCTTGTAAATTTCATTACATTCATCAGACTCCCAATAATCTGTGCATATTTAGACTGAGCAACTAGGTCACTATTATTCTTTTTCAACTGAGAGTTAGCATCAAAAGGAGTTCTCACTGGTGTGACATTAAAATATTCAAACTTCTTAATAAGTATCTCAACATAATGTTCTTGTGACGACATTATTCCTTCTTCACTCCTTATAACTTTAACTCCCAATATTGTATTTACTTCACCCAGATCTTTCATATCAAAATTAGCAGATAGAAATAATTTAGTACTTTGCACAATATTTAAACTTGTACAAAACATAAGCATGCCATCAACATACAAATATATTATCACATAATTATTGTCTACCACTTTAGTATAAACACATCTATCCACCTCCACTGAAGAAAAATCGTCTCTCAGTAAGACTCGTTCAAATTTCTCATACCACTGCTTAGGAACTTGTCTAAGGCTATAAAGAGATTTAATTAATTTACAAACTTTATTTTCTTATCTAGGAATGACACAACCTTCAGGTTGAACCATATAAATTTCTTCTTCTAAATCACCATTTAAAAAAGTTGTTTTGACATCCATTTGATGGATAAAAAGCTTATGGATAGAAACTAAGGCAATTAAAACTCGAATAGAAGAAATTCTAGTCACTGGTGCAAATGTATCAAAATAATCTATATTTTGTTTTTGAGAAAATCCTTTTGCTACTAACCGAGCTTTATATTTATCTAAAAATCTATCAGGATTAAATTTCTTTTTGAAAATCCATTTACAACTAATAGGCTTTGCACCATGAGGTAAATCTGTTAAAATCCATATTTTATTTTTTAAAATATAATTTATTTCAACTTTTATTATCTCTTCCGATAATTAGCTTCTAAAGAAGTTATAGCTTCAAAATAATTTGATGGTTTATTATCGACAAGAAAAGTCTGAAAATCATTTCCATAAGAAAATATCCTTTTCTAGGCCTTTTACTCCTTCTCAGTTCCTCATTAGAGGTAATTTTATTATTTGTATGAGAAATTTTATTAGACAGTGGATAAATATATTCAAAGAACTCAGCATTCTTTGTCTCAATTATAGTATTGCAATCAAGCACATCACTTTTTGAAACAAAAAATCTATATGCATCAATATGTTCAACATAACCAATAAGTATGCAATCAGCAGTTTTAGAACCTATTTTTCTCTTTTTAGGTTCAGGAAAAAGGACTTTAGCAAGGCACCCCCACACTTTTAAATATTTCAAGTTATGTTTATGAACCTCCACAATTCACACGGAGTTTTACCAGTTCTTCTATGTGGTATTCTATTTTGTAAGTGACATGCAGATAAAATAGCTTCACCCCACAAATTATCAGGAGCATTAGAACAAACTAACATAGAGTTCATCATCTCTTTCAATGTTGTATTTTTTCTTTCACATACTCCATTTGTCTCAGGTGAATAAGGCAGAGTTACTTCATGAATTATTCCTTCTTTTTCACGAAAAACATTCAAAGATAAATATTCTCCACCTCTATCAGATGTAATTCTCTTGATTTTTCTACTATTTTTTCAACCTCAGCTTTATAAGAAATAAAAGCATTAAAGGCATCATCTTTAACTCTAAGCAAATACAACTTAGTATATCTGAAAAAATCATCAATAAGTGTCACATAATACCTTTTACCACCTCTAGTCATGGTTTGTTTTAAATCGCCTAAGTCAGTGTGAATCAAGGATAATAATTCAGTTTCTTTATTTACAGAAAAACAAGTCTTTCTGGTACTTTTAGCTTCAACACATATTTCACACCTGTCTATATTGTTTGAGTCCAAACCAGATATTAAGCCTAGTGACTGCATTTTCTTATATATGCGATATTAATGTGTTCTAATCTAGCATGCCATAAAGAGATTGAGTCAACCATATAAGCAGAAGCAGATACATTTCCATTGATAACATCAGAAATATTAAGTACAAAGAGTCCTTAGTTACAATAGCCCTTTCCCACAAACACATTATTTTTGGTCATTATGATCTTATCAGATTCAAATGACACTTTCACTTCGGCTCTTCCCAACAAGGATATAGAGATCAAGTTTGCCCTCATAGTAGGAACATGGAGTACATCAACAAGGCTAAAGTATTTCCCGATGTGAGTTTTAGGAGAGTTTACCCTTATCCAAGACGTTTGTAGTACTTGAGTCTCCAAGGTAGACCTCTTCTCTATCATCCTCTACAGGAGTATAAGAGGAAAATGCTTATCGATTTACAAAAATGTGTCGAGTAGCCCCAGAGTCTACCACCCATTCTTTTGAATGTGCTACAATGTTCATTTGAGAAATGACAGCTGCAATAATATCACCTCCTTCAGCTAAGTTAGCCTTAGGAGTATTAGTTTTTCCTTTGTCATTTCCTGCTCTGTACCTGCACTGTGAGGCATGATGGTCTGGTTTTCCACAAACAAAATAAGAGCCTTTTTTCTTTTAAGGTTAGGATTTTTAAGCTGTAACCTTGAGACTTATTTTCGTACCTTTTGTGGTTGTTGTTGTTGTTGCTTTGCACTAAGTTTGCTTTAAGAGTTGTCATCCTAACTTTGGCAGATTCTTTTCTGTTGGAATCTTCAATTAGGATGTGAGTCACAATTTTTTCAATAGTGAAATTTTTCTGTCTGTGCTTTAATTTATTTTTGTAGTCACTCCATGAGTTAGACAGCTTCTCAATTAGCACTCCAGCAGCAAACTTTTCTGGTAAAGACATCCCCTCGGCCTTCAAGTCTTTTAACAATTTTTGAAATTCGTTGATTTGTACGTTCATCTCTTTTTCATCTCTCATTTGCCACTAATAAAATTTTCTTACTACAAATTTTTGTTTTGTAGCATCTTTAGCAGTGAATTTTTTAATTAAGGTTTCCCAGATAGCTTTTGCTTCTTTATAACTGCAATATACGTCAAACAGTTCATTAGATATGATTTGCAATGTGGTATGACGTCATACCTTGTTGGCATGTTGCCATGATTCCACTATTTTATTATCATCGTCTACACTAGGTCGTGGATGGAGCAGTGCATGTGCAACACCATGGACATCAAGCAGTGAGAAAATAAATTCTTGCTAACGCTTGAAATTTTCATTGGCGAAAATTTCAATAATTGACACATTTGGAAATGGCCTGGCATATGGCAGTGCAACTGGGCCTGGAGCATCGTACATAGCGCTAATATTGGCGGTATCGGTAGTATTTCAGCAGAAGTGTTATTTTCCATACTTTCTTAGATCGTAGTAAAAACAACACCAGAAAATAACAATACCGCAATAATATTATTTGTAAGCAGATACACAAATTGACTTGAGTCGTGTTGGGCACTGTCCTAAGAAACTATTTCAACAATGTGAGATATCTCTCCAGGATTAAACAAGCTTACCTCTATTTGGGAGGATACAGGAATCAGCGAAATATTAAATTACAAACCCAGCTATTTAAAAGATGGAAACAAAAGAAATTAAACTACTAAACTTTAAGAAGGAAAAACAACAAAAGAAAGGTGATGAAGACCGAAATTAAAAGCAAATAAGTAGAAGGATTTCTTTGTCTTATTAATGATGATTTTCTTGTCCAATTACGAGCTTATTTATAGGCATATGTGCATGGATTTAACATGACGAGAGAAAAGAACGTGGCAAAGCAATTGCCACTTTTTAAAAGTATTTTGCCATATTTCTCATAGCTTTTAGAAGGGCTGCCACATAATTTTGTTTAAGACACTTGTCAACAAGCGGCTTTAAAATATTGCCACAGCTAGTTCTTGTGGGCATTGCAAATCAAACTTGAGTTTTAATTAACTTATATTTCATACAATATGATAGAGTAAAATTTTTTTTACATCATCAGATATCCTTTACGTTGTTGCAGGTAATGTGCTTTATCTCAAGATTAGAAGTCCGACGTCTTATGGAGCGTTATCTCTAGATATTTGCACTATTAGTGTTTATAAGTTAAACTCTGAAAAAATTATCTTCAGATTTTTTTCTGCGTGAGTCATTGAATAGTAAAGAATTTGAAGGTAAAGATGAGATTTTTAGTGCTAAGTTTGTTTTTGGTTCCGATCTGTTCGGTACCCGCATTAGAGCTCGATTATATTCGGATTCGTGCCGCGCAGGGCCTTATCCAAGAAGAAGCGCTCCCTACCAAGAATTTTTTCATATCCAGAACTCAAACCCCAAACCTTTGGTTAAGAAAGAAAGAGTCTCATTCACTTAGTACAAGTGAATTGCACCTAAGTGGTACAATGCAAAATTCCACAACTCCATTATCCGTGGAAAAAGGTTGATGACTTTCTCAATATCGTGTTTCTGGGGTTTTGTTTCTTCCTCGAAATGAATAGATATCCAGCGTGTGGTTGCCTTTGCAATGTGATAAAAAGAAAAACAAAGAGGAGAAATGAAGAAACAGACAAGCCACGTGCAAGCCCAAAGTTAAGAATTATGCACATACACTTCTCTTCTTTTCCCTTTTCCCTTTTCATCAGTTTGAAGAATAACGAACCACGGTGTATTTATGCCATGCATTGTTGAATAAATTAACTCAACATGCCAGCCAAGAGGATTTTGGGGTCTTGCAGTTACATTTACTATATAAACTCATAATGACGATTTCGCGCATACCCCTAATTCACATGACTCCTAAGTCCTATCGTACGAGATTGGTAAAAAATAACACAGCAAATTAAGTCATAAATAAAATACATAAGAGCTTTACAAAATTATCTTCTTGGAGATTATTGTATGGGTCAAAATCTGATCAAAAAAAGTTTATCTAAGAAGGAGCGATCAGGGGTCGAGTAAACCGAAAAAGTAACGCGTATGAAGCAATACATTGGCGAGTGGCTCGGCTATGATCGAGGTCGAACATTAAGGAGGCCCACATGACGAATTAGACACTTAGAGGTTTCAGAGGATTATTCTAAAGGATAATCAAAAGACTTAGACACTCTGGTTAAGGAACGTTAGGTAAATGAAAGTGTTTTGTATAACTACTGGGACGGAGAGTGAAGTAAGGGGGAACTGGTTCAACAACACACAGACATATCACTCTTAAGGGAGTAAAACTGAGGACCTCAGCCCAGCACTAAGAGGGAGAAAGAACCCAGAACCTTGATGTTCATCTATAAATCAACTTTATCAAATAAATGAAGATATATCTCGCCCACGAATTAGTGAACCCTTCCCTTCATTTACTTTCCATTACTATTTGATATTATTCAAGTTACTATCTTTTCTTATATCACGGAACTCAATCGAAATTACATGATCTTTAGGTTCAATCATATGTTAGCTTATTCCCGCTTATGACTGCTGATCTAGAATTAATTATTTTCGGCTAGAATTAATTATTTTCGGCTAGAATTAATTATTTTCGGCTAGAATTTACTTTCTGTCTCATTATTCAAATTAGTCTAACAAAAAAATTTAAATTTTTTTGGTCAAACAGTTATTTCTTTAATTTCATAGTTACCGATACATTGCTAAAGTTCATTGCTAAAATGTCGCACAATATGTCTAATCCGTTTGATATGTGAATTTCACCCATTATATTTGAAAAGTGTGCGTTTAGAACTTTGTGATAGTACTCCTTCGAAAATCTAAGCTCAAAAAGTTTTCTCCTACAAAACTCAAAATGATAATAATTATCTTCTAACCAAATTGACCATTCATACACAAAATAAAAATAATTGTAAAAAGAAACCCAACACAAACAGGGTAAAGAAAAAGCAAAAAGAGAGTAGTAGTCAAAATGAAAAAACAAAAAACAAAAAACAAAAGAAAGATAAGAAAACGAAAAATAAAATAAAAGGTGCCTAGGTCCTCTCCTTTTTACCGTGAATTTTTTGTTTTACTCCTTGGATTATATACTCTCTTCTTTTCGCACTTCCTTTCTCTTCTCCTGATTTTAAATTAATCTAAATAGTCATCTACCGAATCGTTTAAATTAAAAATATTTTATATATATATATATATATAAGCATAATTTATGTGTATCAACTAAAAAAATAAATAATAATTTATTCGACTATTTGTATAAGGATTCTTTATTTTCTTGGAAATAAAAGGAATTTGAAGTGCCTCCTAAATTGGAAGCATGGCGGTGGATAACGAGGAAAAACCTTTCCGTGTGGTACCCCACTCCACCCCATATTTTCCGATCAATCAAACACAACACACAAATCAACCAACACATCACATGGGTGCCCATCATTCATTAGCAAATATTCCTTATTTCCCTATTGACTATTGAGTATATATTTTGTTATCTTAACTACTGAAATTAAGATTTTGGCCAACTATATTAATTTAACTTCTTTATCTTCCTTGTCATACAATATTCCATGAACTCATTAGGTGGTTAGGCCCACCTTATTATTGCAAATGATTCGCCACTTGCCACTAATGAAATGTTGCGTTAAAAGCAATCAAAAGCATAAGGAAATTAAAACTCAATACAGGCCTTTAATTTCCCGTCTCCAAAGGGATCATTGATTACTACACAATGGAAACTTCTCGATTTCGAGAATGGCGTTAACTTTAAATTCTATCTAATGCTAAAGAAAAGGTCAACTGTTATTTTCGTTATGTGATATAAGGGAAGGAAAGGAAACAGTACTAAAATAATTTATCTCGCAGTTCCTATTGATTAAACTATTTGTCTATTTCTAAGCATTAGTTTTCCTATTTTCACTTTCCTTATCATTTATTCTATCAAATTCGAACTCACTATGGCAAGGTAAATTTATCTAGTGGCCTGTTGTTAGAACACAGCCGACAGAGTACTTGCTAAGTCTCAGGGTCAGGTTTGATCTAAATCCGTAATTTTGGACACGGAGTATTAATTTGTATTTAAAGTTTACTAAAATTTAAACAAATATTAGATTTGAACTCAAAATTTTAACAGTACAATGAGTCCAATATTAAAAATATTTAAAATTGAACCCATTAAATTTAAATTCTAAGTTCGCCTCTACTTATTTTACTGTTCAAATTGTTATTTCCTCAGAGAGAGAAAAAGGAAATAACGATTCGTCGTGAGCAACTGCTTACAGTTTTTCATCCCAAGTTAGGCATCGCGGCTATGGCCGAGGTCGATTCGCCAGAAGGCCTTTACGACGTAGTGTACGCTACAACGTCTAAGGAGGTCGACCTGAACTGCCAACGACCGAGTACAGTATACTAGTTAAGGACNGGGGGGGGGGGGGGGGGGGGGGGACGATCCACTTCTCCTCCTTCTTCCCCCAGAACAGTCTCTATGGGGAACCTTAAAAGGGCTCGAGTGAAGGTTCATGACCTGGTTCTAAATCTTTGTAACCTTCACTACAAAATCAATAAAGAGACGTTTGGTTATTGTTAATGCGACATTCTCTCGCTCTCCTTTATAATGTATTACAGTGCGATTCTAAGAGCGTAAGTGATGTTTATCTTAAAGTGTATATATTTTATGTATATCGCCTCGTGTTTTACTTTTGTTTCGTGAGTTTTAGATGTTAAATGTGATGATTTATATTAACTTGAAGTGTTTTTATGTTTAGGAATGATTCGGGACCAATCGGAGGCGAAACGCACGAAATTGAGCCAAAACGAACGAAAACGCAAAAACCGGGCAAAGTGGCGATTTTGGGCGCCACAGGCAGCGCCCAGCCCTACCTGTGGCGCTGGAGGCAGTACATAAAAATGGGGCAGTGCCCTGGTGGGCGCCAATGACGAGTGTTTTTGACCTATTTTTCCCGGGACACGGTTATTTCGGCCCTAACCGTACCCAACACGTATAAAAGCAAGTCTACGCTTATTTTGAAGGAATTCATGTCACTTTGGAGAGAAAATACACACGGGATCATTAGGAAGCAAAGGATTATCAGTTTTATTCATCCTATTCTAGTATTTTCAATTTATGCAACACTTATGCAATTGTGTTATTTTAGAATGAGTGGCTAAACACCCATTGTTCTGGGGTTGTGGTTTAGCCATGAATATTGTTATTCGACATTAATTTAACCTTGATTATAGTTCACTCAATATATGGTTGTTTCTTCAATTCTGCGTTTAATTGCTTAATTGTCGGGCCAACAGTTAAGTTTTATATACTATCTATGTTATGCTTGGGAAAGCCGTATATAGATTAGAGAAGAATTGAAGAGAGCGCGATCTTAACCCTTCAGGAGAGCGGATTTGTGGTTAGGATAGGAATATACTAGTCACCGTGCTTAATTAAACATCGTAATCTTAGTATGTTCTAATAAATTAATTTCATAGAGAATATAGGCATTAATCTATTGAGAATATGCGAGTAGTGCTTCGAGAGAAGGCTATGAGAGCAATTATCGATTAATTAGAAACCATGAGGGAATTATATGAAAGGGAGAGTTAATTAGAATGCAATATGAGTGGTATTGATCACAACCCTGGAATATTTGTCTCTACTGAATACACACAACAATACTCTCGTTACTTGATAATTAGTTCTTTCATAGAATCGTAGTATAAAATAGTTACATTCCTGGATTTTATTTTGGCTTGATTAAGTAACAATTAGAGTGATTTGAAAAGTAGTTTACACAATTCCCTTTGGGTTCGACATTCAATTTAAAATTATATTACTTGCTACGACCACGTATACTTGCGTGTGCGTTTAGGACCAACAAGTTTTTGGCGTCGTTGCCGGGGACTTGAATATAGACTACTTTGTAGTTTNACATTCGATTTAACATTATATTACTTGCGTGTGCGTTTAGGACCAACAAGTTTTTGGCGTCGTTGCCGGGGACTTGAATATAGACTACTTTCTAGTTACTTGCTTTAATTGTTTATTTCATTGAGTCTAAGTCACGTGATTTTTGCTCTAATCTCAGTAACTTCGATTGACAAAGCGGTCACTATAAATATAATCCGATTTAAGTCCAGAGTCGAATTCACATGGAACTAACCTATTCATTACAACTCTTAATAAGGCTAAGCCTAGACACTTTCCAGATGCAAGACTTTTATCACTAAACATTGGACTTTATCTAGCTAAAGAAAAATTAAATAATAAGGATTAATTCAAGGATAAAAAGATCTAGGGTATTGATTTTCTCCATTGCCGGATTAATTCTTAACTCTTAAGCTATAATCTCGCTGTAGTATTCTCTGAGGATTATGGGTTATGGGCTACCGTAATCATCTCTCGATCAATTACGACAAGTTACTAGAAGCATTCTTTCGAACTATTCTAGCTAACAAATTATGCAACTCAGGATTATCCCACCAAAGCTTCGTTATTTCTAAACCCACTTTTAAATTCAAGTAATGATCAATTACCCAAAAGTGGTGTTGTTCAACAACAATTTAACCAAGTATTCTTTCTCAAGCAATACAAGGCAATTAGACACGATTAATCAGTGGCTCATTCAATTAATCACAATACAAAACGTAGTTGAACAATCGTAGAATAAACCGGCTCAATTATATCAAAATAGAGTTAAAGCTTCATCCAACAATTGGTTTCATCAACCCTAGAATAAATGTTTAGCTACTTATGCTACAATAATAAAGCAATAATTTTGTTCATGATTCACAATTAGTGGTAAAAAGAAGATGAAATAAAAACTCTAAAGATGACTTGATCTCCCCTCACTTGTTCTTGCTTCCAATTGAGTCTAAAAACAAGCTTAAGACCTACTATGGGCGAGTTTTTGGGTTTTTATAAGGTTAGGCCAATTTTCCAGATATTTGCACTTAAGCCCCTGCAGTTCTTGGCCGCTACACTCCCCACCACGATCGCGGACTCGACCTCGATCGTTTTCAACATTCTGTTTTTGCCCGCGTTTGGCCGCGCGCGGACCTAGTTTTCCTTGTTTTCTTCGCCCTTTTCTTGTTCTTTTCATCCGGGCTATCCTCGATTGGCCATGTATGTATATAGTAGACTCCGAAACGCTCTTTATCTTCCTCCTAGCTCGGAGTGACTCCTGCAAAGCATAAAACTCTCAATTAGAGTATTTTGTTATCTTTTAACATTTAAAACATCAATAAAGCATGGTTAATTTAGAGTGCAAATAGCGTCTACAAAGCATAATATAGGCTACTATCAACGAGTTCAATTTTAGAAGTATATAACTTTAGTAGTAAAATAGTATTTGTCAAGTGGGTTCAAATAAATATTTATAGAAAATTTACACAGCTTTAATCTTAATTTATACATATGCACAGTATTATTTTTTGGGGAAATGGGTTCAGTTGAACCCGCTAGTCACCGCTTGGGTCCGTCACTAGGGACGACTTACAACATTGAAGGTAGGTAAAATTTGGTTCGGATGGTGTGGTATCTCAGGTACAAGTTGACAGTTATAGGTTTACCTTGTGAGCTTCTTCACCAATTCTGTGGGCTCTAGCCTGAAACCATCCAAGGTTTGTTGTGAAGAAATAAGAAAATGTTGAGGACACGTAATCCCTGTGTTAGTTACTTGAGAAAAATGGAAGTATTCACTAGGAACACCATTCAATAAGAAAAAAAAAATTCACCGTTTTTTTAAATTTTACAATTCTTATGTCCAAACGCCTACTTAAATAACTATTGTAGTATTGTGTATCTTTCTTACCATTTTATATGATAGATCACTGGTTCATCGAGATATACTATGGTAGATCCTTGCTTCTTGGAGTTCATTAGCACTTAGAGGCAAATTCAAGGTTAGTTTCTACATACCTGTATTTAGTGTACAATATTCCTTCAAAAACAAGAAGCTCAACTTCAACAAAAACATTGAAACATCATCACATGACAAATAATAAGAGATTCGAACCCTACTGATCTGGATAGGAGTACTGCTTGATGGTGACTGGAACATCTGCACAAGCAGCAAGAGAAAAAGCCATGCATGGCCATTCTGTGGATCGTCGTATGTATCAATTTCGGTCACATTTAATTTTTCAGGTTGGGGGTGATTACGCACTTGTCTCGTCCTTCTTCAACAGTAATATTCATGCACAATGAAAAAGAGTAAGGAAAGAAAGAAGAAAGTACAACTTCTTCATCATGCAAATGTGTTCAAAACCAGTAACGACTTTACCTTCCTAAGTTCTGTGCATATGGCCATCATGCGCTCAGTTTCCTTGACTCTCCACCTAGCGACTGATAACAGAGAAGAGGAATTTTTAAATGTTTAGCACAATAAAGAAAGGAAAAAAAAGAAAATACACAACCTTTCAACATAATACTCTACTCAGATAAGAGTATTATGCTAGAAATGAATAACACATACCTATTTGCATTACAGTCAAACTTCTCTATTAGGGGTCCCATATAAATGTCAAAATATAATATATATATATATATATAAGCTTTTTACCGAAGCTAATGAGGTCACGTAACCCCTCGGCTCACCAGGTTGACATCCCCCTTCACAAAGGCAAACATAAACACACAAATGAGAAACTTTAACCATGACATTGAAAGTCATCTCAATGCATTCATCGACTAGTGTGCTAGAGTAAAGAATTAAGAATATATCACCCACAATGCTTTAATACCTAACAAAAACCAAACGTGTACATATGCAATTTCTTTTTCTAATAATGAGAAATCCCGATGGCTGGTGGCGCATAGTTCAAAACTCTGTGGATAATGAGGTCGCCCCTCTATCCTTCTTCACTTCAATACAAGACTTTTGTCAGTGTGGTAGCCAGGGGCGGATTTAGGGAGGTGGAAGGGGTTCATCCGAACCCCCTTCGTCGAAAAATTACATTGTATATATAAAGCAAATCTGATTTTTACTTCTATATATTAAGTTTTGAACCCCCTTAACACAACTCAAAAGTGTAGTTTAATGGTCAAGGGGATTCAAAACCTTGATAAGGTCATATGTTCAATTCTCACTAGCTACAAAAAGATTTTTCTGAACCCCCTTCATGAAGATCCTGCCTCTGCCACCGGACCATCAACCAAATCACTGATTGGTCTCTCTCACTCCATAAAGTACATACATGTAATATGAGAATGATAAATTTAAGCTAGTAACGAGGTAACCACATTCTGCTCTATTTGGTATGAAGAGGGAAGCTACTAGACCTTGAATTTCCGCCAGCTACAGCAATGCTGCATTGCAGTTCCTTAGTAGTTGAAATTGATAAATGGACTTTGCCCCAAAAACTAGCTTATGAGTTGAGTATATTATTCAAGACCGTCTAAGGACACCAAAGACCTCAAATCCTTCCGACGTCGGACAACTCAACAGAAATATATAGCGCAAACAATAAAGTAAAAGACATAGTTTCAAGCTAAGTTGCTCCGACACGGCAGTTCCGTGTCGACACGACACTAGCATGGGTGTGGGTATGAGATCCATACCGGATTTGGTCAGACAATTTTGGGTACTTTGACCACGACGGACGAAAAAATTCGAGACGAGATACAAGTTGATTCTCAAAATCAGAACCAAAACTAGGCTAAATTTGAAGAAAATGGCATACTTTATCCAGAAAATCAATCATTTACTTATCTACAACTTGAGAATAAAAGAGAAATAGACACTTTACAATCTATACGTAAGTATTTCACATAATTTAGAGATATTTTTATATTTTTATATTTTTAATTTTTTTAAAAATATTTTTAGCCGGATTCCCGCACCCGTATCCATATTAGAATCTTACCCTCAAATCTTAGAATTTATATCTTGAAGAATCCTACCTCTAGATCCGCATCCATATCCGAGCAACTTAGGCTTCAAGTGAAAGAGCAAACGAAACCTCAATGAAATGATATCTTATGCAAAAGAATGAAAAATGTGAACTTTCGCAGTATAATTGATCATGGTTCAGAGCTATTATGCAATATAAGTCGTTCCAGCCATCTTCAGCTTTAGAAGAGATAACCATAGTTGATAAACAATGACAAACTTCAAACATGGGTGCAAAGTATTTCTTTTTCTTTTCTTTTTCTCCTCTTTTCATAGTAAGCAGGCGCTTGGTTGGCAGTGTCGCGAATTATGTACTGTCTTTATGCAAGATAAATCGTGGCATAACAACACATTTTTAAGCAATGAAGTGATTAAACTATGTAAAGACAAAAATGCCCTTTCCTAGAGTAATTAATCCATGAATTATAATCTACAAACCCTTCATTATTAATCATGGCATAAATAACCCTTGCATTATAATCCCGACGTAACTAACAACTGCAACTTTCCGCTTCTCTAGTTAGACATGGCAAGTAAAATTTCAAGTTTTCAGATAGGAAAACGTATTCAAGGTAATGTGTATGAAGGAAAGTGGGTGCGCGACGGCGTCGTAACTGACGTCTCAATTAGACGTTTTCGTACCAAGAAAGCTGCTGCTAGTTACATCAGGGATCTACAACTTGCAAATGGAAAACCCAATGTAGCCATTGGTTATATTTTTACAGCGGCTAACAGAGCAAAAGGAGAGGAAACGTTTTGCTTCAAAAAGATTTGCTTCATGAATCAGAGTTGGGTACCATCGTTAGTTTTTGAACATATTGTGTTTGTGTTAGCGAGACTAAAGGTGCTCCACTTTAACATATTTAAGTAACTAAATATGCTCATAGTTATATTTAAGGGACTAAAATAAATCTACCTTAAAAAATAAGGGATAATATTGGTCAAAAACTCATAATATACGCATATAAACTTGTCAAATAATAGAAATGAAAGAACAGAAGTCATGTGAATATTTTCATTTAAGGTTGAGCAACTTTGGTGATACAAACATAGGGGAAGAAGAAGCGCACCCTAAAGCTACCAACTACGGACCACCAAATCATTATAACCTAATCCAAGATTGGCCTCCTGATATTCATTTAGTGTAGGGTGTGCACAATTTGACAAAAATAGAATTGTCGATTAGAATTAAAAAAATTTATATTTGTTATAGTATCATATAAACTTTTAGAAATTTTGATATTCGATATAATAAATAGTTCTTTAAACTTAATGAATATATGGTTAAATACAAAACATACATAAATTATATTATTATTAAATAATAATTTAAGAGACTAGCGAAAATTGAAGCTCGTGGTCTGGTAAAGTTAGTTGCTTAAAGCTAAACTTTAATAAGTTGTTTAAATTTATACTAATAAGATTTGTATATATTTTTATTTGAATTTGTTTATACCCATGATGTTCAAGTCATCTTGCACACATTTTTACCATTCACAAAAATTTATGTAATATTTAAAGAAAATCCAATTTAACGTAATAGTTTTCAGAATTTTCATCATCTAGTAATTATTTTTACCACGATGTAAAACTGTCAAAATAATTCTATCATCTAAAATTGGTCAAATCTATTTTGAAGTTTTTTTAAAAGAAAAAGAAAACCTTCGTACATGTTTTCTCAAATTCTCATTATCTAATAATCTCAATTTTCTCTAAAATTATTTGACTTACAAAATAATTCACATTTCTTATTCGTCATCACAAGCACAAAAATAAAAACGACAAATAGATTGCACACATCTAAACAACCGGTGATGAATTTTCCCAACAACTTTTCATAATCTCACTACTTCAAATTGTCTACAATGAAGTAAATATTCGTAATTAGCCAATTTAGCTATATATTGTCGATTGATATGCTTTAGATTACTATATAAATGTATTAGATCAGACGGATCATTGAACAATAGACTAAAAAATATGACTATTCGTTTTAATTTATGCGAATTTATTTTCTCTTGTCTGTTTTAGAAAAAACCCATTACCTTTACTAACAAGTTTTTATAGTCATAACTGTTATAATATATATAAGATCACGAATTTTAAACGTCTTATAACTACACAAATAATATTCAAGATCATCAATTTCTAAAACAATCGTCACGCTCAGTTAAACATGATTAAAAAAGCATTAAAAAAGTTCAAAATAAGAGAGAAAGAATATGCTAAAGCTCCAAATATTATTCTAATCTAGTGGGACCATCTTCAACAACCTGGTGGAAGGAGATAATGTGGATTGCAAGGTTTAGAGCCAGAATTTCAACAACCAGAGTGTAACCAAAAGTTTCAACAACCACATAAATCTGGATAGAGACAAAATCTCCCATCCTCCAACCCTTGGTAGGGACAACATTCTTTTTTATTTAATCCAAAATCATTGTCCCGACTAATTCAAGTTCGCGCAACATAATATTATACTGATTAATTCAAATTTGCACGACATATTACCAATTAAAGCGGAAAACGCAAGAGTATTTACATTTCTAGAACTTAAACTCGAAACATTTAACTAAGAATATAGAGATATTATCCATTCCACCACACGCACTACCTTAATATGGCTACATTTTGTTGCTTGAAAAGACTCATGTTTGCTTTAAAGATTAGATTTCCATATTTTCTTCCATGGCTTAGATCCAGAAGGCAATGAAGAGAAATAAAGTCATCCAATTCCTGATAAGAATCAGTGATATGACCAGTTAAAATATCACTAGTGAAAATTTCTCCTCAACCATTGAAAATTTAGCTTGAAATGGGTGTAGAAACAATCTAGTTCAATGGTAGAATATAGTACTTTCTTTAGTACACCTTGCAGACTTTGTGATCAATCTTGCGAAAACATTATGTAAGTCCATTTGCTTCAAAACAGGACTATACTTTCGCTAAGCCAAGGGTCTATCGAAAACATCTCTACCTTCACAAGGTAAGAGGTAACTTCTGCGTAGACACTGCTAAGGTAAGGCGTAACGTATGCGTACACACTGCCTTTCCCGGACCCCACATGTGAGATTACACTAGTTTCGTTATTATTGTATTTGCTTTGAAACAGATAGCTACAAACTGATGACTATAGTAAAGACAAAGAAAGCTCCTTTATCAGAAGACATGAATTTCCAATTGAAAATGAGATCTTGGTATCACTCGACCAAATAAAATTACAAAACTCAAAAGATATGTTTTAAGTGTACATGGTCAGGAGCATCCATAATCCTATTTCTATCCTCATCTTGGATTCATATTGGCCGCTCCGCTACTAAAACTGAAGAAAACAAAGGGCAGATGAAGAAATAGTTTTTATTGAAAGTACCAGGCAACAGTGAACCGCCGAGTCCGTTTGGTATTGGTTTCCACCATTATCTCCAACCTCAGTTTCAAACTGAAAACAAATTTGGTAGACACCAGCAACCAAGTGTAAGTAATAAGCCTAAGAAACTTGTTTAGCTGCAGCTACAACAGCCTCTGCTGTAATTCCGTACTCCTGGTATATTTTTCCAGCTGGGGCACTGGCACCCCATCTGTCAATTCCGATGGCCTTCCCCTTTGATCCGACATATTTCTCCCACCCAAATGTGGATCCAGCTTCAATGCTAACTCTAGCTGTAACAGATGATGGAAGGACAGTTTCCTTGTAGTCGGCTGATTGTTCTTCGAAAAGCTCCCAACAAACAAAGGAAACAACTCTCACGGCCTTTCCTTCTTTCCTGAGTTCATCAGCAGCCTTGACAGCAATTTCCAACTCTGAGCCAGTACCAATCAAAATGACATCAGGTTTGTTGCCAGAAGAATTGTCTGATAAAATGTAGCCACCCTTTGCTGCTCCTTCAATAGAGCTTCCAGCAAGTTGTGGTAACTTTTGTCGAGAGAGGGCAAGGATTGATGGTGTCTTCCTCTTGAGGACAGCCACCTTGTAAGCTCCTGCTGTCTCATTGCCGTCTGCTGGACGGAACATCAGAATGTTGGGCATTGCACGGAAACTTGCCAAGTGCTCAATGGGTTGATGGGTAGGCCCATCTTCTCCTAGACCAATTGAATCGTGGGTCATAACATAAATAACTCCAGCCTCAGACAAGGCTGAAATTCTCATGGCTCCTCTCATGTAGTCAGTGAACACAAAGAAAGTAGCACAGTAGGGAATCAAGCCAGGGCTGTGTAGAGCAATCCCATTACATATAGCTCCCATACCATGTTCACGAACACCAAACCTTAGATTACGCTCCTCTGGGGTGTTCTTTTGGAAGTCACCAAACATTTTCATGAGAGTCATGTTTGATGAGGCAAGATCAGCACTACCACCAAGGAAACCAGGGAGAACCTTGGCAAGAGCATTCAGGTTTTGTTGGGACAGGTTTCTGGTGGCATCCGCTGGACTTTCAGGTGTGTAGGTCTGAGATTGAGAAAACAAGCAAATAACTGGATTAGGAAAGATTTACATGTTTTTCAAAACTAGACGAGTATCATTTTTGAGCAACAATGATTAGATGGAAAAGGAAGACTGAGGAACTGTGATGCAAAACAGTTGATAAACAACTGAAACGAACTCTCGCATATTATACGAGGCAAAAGTTCAAAAACCTCACCCCCAAAGCTAAGAACTTAATATAAGGATAGCCCAAACCAAAAGCAGTTGAACTCAGCTTGAAATAAGAGAGAGAGAGATGAAAATGACTACTTACAGGCAGAGCTTTCTCCCAGCCAGCAGGTAGTTCACCAGTGGTAATGGACTTGAGTTCTGCAGCTTCCTCTGGGTACTTCTTCTCATATTCAGCAAACTTGGTATTCCATCCAGCTTCAAGAGCAGCACCCTCAGGAACATGACGACTCCAATGGCTGCAATAAGTAGCAAGTGAACACCAATAGCTTGTAAGTAACCAGTAATGTTCAAATGGATCAGAGGAGAAAGGGAAAGGATTAATACCTCTTGACATCCTCAGGCACGTGGAAAGGCTCATAAGGCCATCCCAAGTTACTCCTGGTGGCCTCTACTTCCTTAGCTCCAAGTGCACTTCCATGTACACTGTAACTGTTTGCCTTGTTGGGAGAGCCAAAACCAATGGTTGTAGTCACCTAAAAGGAGGAAAGTTCAGTAAACTTAATGATAAATGATACGAAATGAATCTATCAAGGAACCCTATTAGCAGCACTACGAATAATGAATTAATCCTACATCCAGACTGAGAAAAAAAAAAAGAAATGGGATATTCAAAAATGAAATGTAAAATAACCAATGCAGCAAAGTCTATACAGTAATTCAATCATATACCACTTTTCAGGATCACCTTGTAGTACCCAACATAAAGATGCAGAAGGTAAAGTACCTTGATCATAGTGGGTTTGTCTGTGACAGCTTTTGCTTCCTTAATAGCAGCACGAATCTCATCATAACCAGTGTTACCGTTCTTCACCCAGATTACGTGCCACCCAAGAGCCTCAAAACGGGCACCAACATCCTCAGTGAAAGCGATTTCTGTGTCACCATCAATTGAGATGTGGTTGTCATCATAGAAAGCAATCAGCTTTCCAAGTCCCCAGTGTCCAGCAAGGGAACAAGCTTCTTGTGAAATACCCTCCATCTGGCAACCATCACCAAGAATAACATATCTGCATGACCAATCATCGATGCAATTAGTTAAGCAAAAGACAGGTTGCATTAAATCGTTCTATTGTTGTGGCACTAAAGGGAAACAAAAAAGAGAGAGTGAGAAGACTCTCACGTGTAGTGGTCTACAATCTCAGCATCAGGCTTATTGAAACGAGCAGCCAAGTGTTTCTCCACAAGGGCCAAGCCGACGGCGTTGGCAATACCTTGTCCCAGAGGCCCTAACCGCAAGAAAATAAAGAAATTAGTTATACAGCTCACAACGAAAAGCCATGCAGTAAAAATATATAATCCACCTCCAGATATACAAATGCTACTTATAAGTGTACATGGGACATTAAAAAGAAGTGCACTAACCGGTGGTGACTTCAACACCAGGTGTCTCAAAGTTTTCAGGGTGTCCAGGGGTTTTGCTTCCCCACTGACGGAAGCTCTTCAAGTCCTCTTCCTAGTCAAATATAATAGTAAAAATAATCAGCAAAAAGGTAAAAAAAGCATAGTGGTGAAAAAATTTCCAAATGTAATGTAAGTAAATTCTCACTCATAAAACACATTTAAAAAAACATAAGCTCATTAAGCAAAAAGACAGATAAAATCATCAGTAACTGTGCAAAGTGTACCAAAAAGTCATGTTTCAATTTTGACTGTTCGGTATGGAGGAAAATTTTTCTTGAAAAACAGTTCCATGAGGAAAATACTTTCCGGAGTTTGGATACCTAAAATTGTTAAATACGTTTCTCTGAGGAAAATATTTTGCACCAAACGTGGGAAATTACATTTTCCTTGATAAACATACCAACTGCTCTTCCATATCACTTACTTCAATCAACATCATACTCAAGATTTCGTAAAACACTTTCCTAATATCTTATCCTACACTTCGCAAGTTTCAACTTATATACAAACCAAACACTGGAACACGATCAAGAAAATGATTTCCCCAGAAAAATATTCTTTCATAAAAACACATCCCTCCACACCAAACACATGAAATTCTCTACCAGAATGGCATGACATACATGTTTATGTATGTTTGGTATGAACGATCTTGGATAATCAGTGGTTTTCTCACTTATTTCCTGTATTAGGTAGGTGAATGAAAAATATTTTCCAAATTATTTTTTTCTACATCAGCAAATTAGAGGTGCTTTGATGAAATTTTTGTAGTTTTAAAAACTGATAACAATGTGTAAGTGTTGGTTATAACAAGTGATATGGAGTAAGAGCTAGAATTGTAAAGAAAAATGACTTGCTCACCCACAAGTCCACAAGTCATTTCCCCCTATTTCATTCTGTCGAAAAAGAATGTCACATTTCATAGTTAGAAACATAACTTTAAACTTCTAATTTTACCCTTGATGGAATACTTTATAGACATACAAATGTTTACAAACTTATTTTATACCGCAAATGGTAAAAAAAATTTGTTGAACTCCGTGCCCAGTACCGAAGCCAAAAATGTCTCAAGATTTAACATATACATATATAAAAAGTAATAAGTAATGTTTAACCTATATACACCATATAATTTTCCCTTCACTAAATGTGGCTATTTGTGACCAGTCAAACAGTGCCACATAACAGAAACAAAATACATAGATCTACTCATGCATGCACCAATTAGCAAAAAAAGATTAATTAAAAAAAGTTAAAAGACAAAAGGGTAAGTCTTTTTAACCTTGACAGCATCATAGCCAGCTAGATGAAGCAAAGCATACTGAAGCATACAACCATGTCCAGCTGATAGAACAAACCGATCTCGATTAAACCAATACGGGTTTTTCGGGTTATACCTCATGACCTCATCGTACAATATATGACCCATCGGAGCACAACCCATGGGCAAACCGGGATGACCCGAATTCGCCTTTTCAACAGCATCAATAGCCAAAAATCGAATCGTGTTTACAGATTTGTCAACAAGGGCAGTCTCAGTTTTCTCTATAGTTTCGGTTGCAGCCGAGGCACGAATCGCCGGTGACCGTACGGCGGCGGCGGAGGGAGGAGTACGGCGGCGGGAGGTGGTGATATTGTGGTTAGATTTAAGGCCGGAAAAAGTGAGAGAAGAAGGGGAAAGTTGAGAAGAAGAGGCAGAGCCATGGCGAGGGACAGAACGAGAGAGGATAGCTTGAGAGAGAGTGAGAGAAGAAGAAGAAGCCATGGCTTTACCAGTAAGGTGTTTGATGTTTTGTCTCAAAGAGAAAAGAGAGTGAAGAGGAGCTGATATAAGGGAGGAGAAAATGAGGAAAGAGTGGCCTTAAAATGACTTTTGAGGATTTATTTAGGGATTGGCTCCTTGTGGCTCTAAGAGATATGTGGGTAGGTGTCATATATCAACATTTACTACTTTTTAATTTAAAAATGCAATCTTATATATTATAGATAAAAATAAATTTTATCAAAAATTTGAGGCAATAAAAGACAAAGGAAAGTGTACATGAGAAGAAGGAACCTATGGTTCAAAATTCGGTGAATAATAAGTTCGCTTTTTTTTTATCATTTTTCATTTGAATATTAACCCTTTTGCATGGTATTTAAAATCGCGACTTAAGTCTAGTCCACATATCATACAAATAACACCATATATATAATCATATCATGTGTTGATGTACTAAATCAAAACCCAAAAGGCGACTTATTAATATCTAAACTGAGAATATTTTAATAACAATATAAAAATGACTCATTTAAGTACTTTTGGATCTATAAATTAACTTGTATGGTCAACTTGCTTGTGATTGTTTGATGAAGGGGAAGGGGCAACTCTTTATTCTCTTTTGGATATTTAAATTAGTCTAATATATGAAATTTGTGGACGATGATCTGTAGCAGATACTTCTAAAATGTCGAGCTAAATCTACCTTTAATTTTTGTGCAGCTATTTTTATTTTTTTTTAATTCTTTCCTTTTCATATTAAGGTTATAATATAGAATAGCATATTCTCTCAAGAGAAATTGAGGAACGAATTTAATTATGGATGCCAAAATATCAGCGTCAAAAAAAAAAAAAGGAAAAAAAATAGATTCAAGTACAGAAACTTGGAGAAATATTAGGTAACGTGATTGAATGAAGAACCCAACAACCAAATTAGGTTGTTATCTTTTTTTTGACGACCTACAACAAAATAAAATAAAATAAAAAATAAAATATTTTTGTTCGGTTGGTTGAAGCACCTTTCGGTCAAAATATTCATCTCACCTAAACCATATAGTAGCGTTTATTTCAACAAAAAAACAATTGAATAATTTAAAATACAACTGCTAGATTTTGACGTGGAATTTTACGTCAGGCTTAAGAAACAGATTCTGTGTATTGTTATATATAGTTATCAACTTTAGTTCAGATAGAAAATAAATTCTGCTTTAAATTGAAAAAAGACAAAGGATTTAATACCTTATCTATCTATTAAAGGATTCATATATTTTACATTTAAGTACTTTTGGATTATAAAATTTTAAAATTTACGCTAAACGTTTAAAAATTTTGCATTATTGTTTCTTTCTTAAAGTTTAGTAAGAAGAGAAGGAATAAGGGTAGTTGTTACAGGTTAGGTGGTAGGAAGGCTAGTCTGGTTAAGCAGCAGGAGGCTAGTTTGATAGTGTTTTGTCTTAAGATATTAGTGGTTCCTGTTGTGTTCATATTACTCCATTGTGTTGTTAGACTGTGTCATTGTTACTGCTTTTCTTTCTACCTTTTAGCTATTACGTTGCTGGTATTGTCTTTCTGGCTTCCGTTGATGTTACTGCTCCACTGTCTATTTTCATCTTCTTGAGTCGAGGGTTTATCAGAAACAACTTCTCTACTCCTCTAGAGCAGGGTATATACTGTTGTCGAAATTGTTAGAAGAAACAGAAAATCAGTAGATGATTTGAAATATTCCGAGTCCACAATTTACTGCGTCCTTAAGGAATTTTAACCCCCTCACAAGTTGCCAAGGTAATGGATTAAATCCTCCCAGGATGAAACGGAATAAACCTTCCTGCAACAGTGGTAATACTAGTTGCAGGATACCAACGAACTCAAAGAACAGAGCAAAATCACACTTACGATTTTGAGAGAGAGACTGCGAATAGAATGCAGTATATTTTCAGAAGGAAATTCTCGATTTTCAGTAAGTGAAAAGGAAGCCATGCCTCGGAATTTATAGGCAGTGTAATGTGAAGAGGTGTCTGTTCAGAAGGGAAAGGCAGCGTTTGGATTATATTTAATTAATTCTTAACTAATTAATTAAATAAATTTTGTCCAAAAATAATCTTATCGATCCGGAGCCGGAGCCGAGCCGAGCGACGACGACGGCGCGAGGGTTCATTCTCTTCAACTCCTTTTAAGAGTTCTAAGAAGTGATTCTATATTTATACACACAAGTGTAGTTGTCTTTCACCAATGTGGTACAAAGTTCATGACAAAGCTCACTTGATTCAAATTTTCATTTTCCTCCATTTTATTTTTCACCATTTTCCAATTCACACTCCTTGTCCTTAAAGCCCAATGGCTTTAAAGTCCAACATATACTACCATCCTCATACCTCACTTGTAAGATTTTACTGGCTTGTTATTGTTATTATTGCTACCCCTGATAGTTGTGGTGGAATCGATATGATTCTTCCACTTAACTCAAAGTCTCTCTTTAAGTGTTGAAATGAAGGAAAAAAATGGTAAATTTTTTTTTTTTTGCTTTAATTACTTTTATGCAACGCAAATACGAATTAATTGTACCCAAAACAGATATCGAACATGGAACGGAAAAAAAAAAAGTTGTTGGAGCTTTGGAGGTGTCGTCAAAGGGGCAACAGAGAGGATGGTCCATTTTAGGAGGCGGTAATTACAAGGTGAAACGACCATTTTGCACTTAAAAGTTAAAATTGGTATTATGGCCATGTTAATCCCCACTTATTATTGCTCTGCACCTAATTATTATCACCACTTTTTTGTTTTTGCCATGTACCACATTTGGTTTTCACTTTAATTATGATAATATTAGTGGGGGCCATTTACTTGGAGTAGTAAGGGTGAAATTGAAAAAGAAAATTAATTTCTTTGTTTTCTTTAGTGACAAATGTTCTAAAGCGAATTCTGTACAAAACATCCTACACAAAAGAAGGTACATAATGTCCTTTAAGTTGATTACTATCATTTTAGCAAGTCCATCAGTGACTTGATTACCTTCGCTCACAATTAAAATGATAAACTTAACGAGCAGAATCCTACCATCAATTATAATCTGAGAAAATTGCTCAATACCGTTTGTTATGATCATGTGGACGATTACTTGAGAATCTTATTTATTTCTAGGAGATACAGCCGTCATGTTGAAGTGTCATGATCTCTGTGAGACTCACTATTGGTGGTGAGATCGCATAAATAAAATTAAAAAAAGCCCGATGAATGCATCCGACATTCACGCAGGGTCCGAGAAAAGGCTGCACCCCAAGGGGTGTGATGTAAACATTCTAGCTTAATGCATACATTAGTGACTGCTTCCACGCTCGAACCCGTGGTCACACAGAGACAACTTTACCGATACTCCAATCAGAGGTGTATCTAGCTTTGTGATACTGGGCTCAACTGAATCCATAACATTTAACGCGAAGCAAAAATTTATGTGTTTTGCAATAAATAATAGATATGAACCCATAATTTTAAAAATACAATGGGTTCAATAGTGAGAACCTCAAATGCCGAACTCATAGAGTTTAAATCCTGAATTCGCCCCTGCCCCAATGCTCCCATTCATATAAACAATCCTATAGTATCTCTAAAATTTAATGGCTGTTTCACCATTTTTAATGCATATAATCAAGTGTTAAAAGTTGATTATTTTGCAGTTATGGAAAAGGGATAAAAATGAAAGCTGTTATTATAAGCAAACCAAAGGAAATCTTTAACCTACTTTAGGGTGTGTAAGTTCTATATCCAGTCGAAGCTATATATGGTCAAATGTTTAAGGAGAATTTGTATAGACTCACGGCTTAGGCATATAATTTACAAGTCCATAGCACGTAAAATAAAGCTCACTTTCTCATCCAAGTGGAAGAAAAATAAGAGTTCCATCATTGGTATTTCAAATGTTAAACTGAAAACTTACATCATCTTGACTCGTTTACAGTTTGAAACAGAGCTCCGAATGCCTCTGCCTGTCACGGAATATTGAGCAGATGCTGATCGAACAGAAGGCGACTTGTCAATATATGCATACCTTTCATTGCCGTTCCAGTATAAAACCACCCGGTTAGTGCAAGCGTGTGACCAGCTATCTCCTGTTTAGAAAAACATATTAAGAAGCAGTAGCGGTCAATGATCAGTACAATAAGTTCACCATCTTTGTTTTCCCAAACTTTTGAAACAGAGAACATGTTTTCTCTGGGAATGTGATGGGGAGGGGGCGAAAATTAGCAGGAGGCGGCATGTTTGATACAAAGTTATATCTTACAAAAGCTTGGTATTTACCTAATGCAAGAGTTAACTGATATGACCCTTCGATATACTTGGTGGTTACTTGATTCAAGAGGACAACCTACACAAAGAAATCAACGTTAATGACTTGATACAATCGCAAATAAATCTAACAGATTGCGAGCAGTAAGATAATCACTTGGGAAAGGAAGCTGTCCGTACTGCCAAAGAATATTTCTTTGCAAGCTTCATCAACTTTAAGGCCATTCCACCAAGAAGTCGGGTTCTAAGGGCCATGTCATCAAAATCTTGACGGAAATGGAATGTAATGCTATCAATAGTAACCACCTTAACCTATTAAAAACAAATTTTCAGAAATTATATGTTTTAGTTATGAAGCAGGATATTTAAAAAGAAAGAATTTCTCTACATACATCTTTATGCTCTGAGATGAACTTATCCAAGTAATTTACAACAGCAATTTGCTCTGTGTAACTACAAACGCGAAAATAGAATATGTTCTCAAGGAAATCCTTTGGCTGCATGTTAAGTTGACAAGCTTGTAAATCCTTCTTTAAAAAACCATGATATTCTTGCATGTCTTCCAGACAAGCTTCAGCAATTTGTAAAGCGCGCTCCACCATGAAGCTGCCTTCTGTATCTGAAAATGCATATATTGCTAACTGCTTGGCTGATTTTAGAAAGAGAATAGCAGTAATTGATGTAACACACGAATAACAAACAACTCTATCAGCACGTACCTATATATATTGCCTTGCCTTGAAGACCACCATAATCCATAGGAATTTGGACGTTCACTGCAAGCTGTATCCTGCACTTTGAAGTGTCTTAATCACTAGAAACAAGAAACTATTTCTAATACGCAGGAAGCACGTGTGCCAACGATTACCCAAATTGCGTTTTGCCAATTCCTGGCACCCCACCTGAGACAATCAGAAGATAATTTATCTTAAACTTGATGAGAACTGCAAACACATCGTTTTAGAAATGCAAGCATATCTAAAGGTTAAAACACTAACCAATTTCAGTAACCTCTTTGCAACTTATTCCCCCACCTAAAATGTCATCCAACTCGGAACAGGATGTTGTGATACGTCCAAGTGATTCCTCCTCGTTTAGCATATCCCAGGCAGTTTGTGCTCCTAATAAAAAGAATCCATACATAAATTCCTTCCTCTTTGCAAAATAATCAGAGCAGAACAATGAAACACATGCTACTGTTAACAAGTCAATAAAAGACTATCACACTAAAAACAGCTTAATCATTTGAAAGAATGACTTCGTAATCTTTGTAAAATACTCAAAATATCAGCCACATGACTGTTGACAGACAAACCATCAAGTTTTCAAAAGTTTGAAAAGGAAACGGAATAACGGTACTAATAATACCATTGACAATGGAGCTAGTTCCATTAGATCTTTCAGATCCCCTCCTTTGTGATGCAACTCTCAAAATCTCGAGTGCCTCATTTTCTGAAATCTTTAGATCTATAACACAAAGTTAAAAGATAAGAAATGTTATACATGTAAAAGAACATGGAATTTGACGAATCTAAGCATTTCATTTGTAGCTCCAAATCTATTCTTTTCCCAAAACTCTACAGATAATTTGACACCTCAAAACATGAGTTTCCTTCACATCTATCTTTAAGTTAACCCAGGGCGGATGTAGTGTTAACGAGACAGGTTCACCCGAACCCAATAACTTTGTTCCAAACCATGTATATGTATTAAAAAATTCGCTAAGTAAGTTTAACAAATAGAATTGAACCCAGTAAATCAAATGGGCTGTGGTAGAAAATCCTGGATCCGCCTCTGAGTTAACCTCTCCCACTGAAATAAAATTAAGCGCCTTCGAGCTCAAAACCTGAATTCAGCGCCTTGAAGATGGCAATTAAATTAAAAATCTATTCAACTTGGGACATAGGATCCCATAAGTGGAACTCTATTCTCCCCAATTCCACTTGTGAAAAAATTCAATTCAAGGAGCCTCTCTTTCACTACACATAAAAGCAGATGTTTTGGTCTTTCACTAATAAACTAGCCACTTATAACTGATCAACAACAATAACAACACCACCTCAGCCACTTATAACCAGGGGCGGATGTAATGTTATACCAACGGGTTCAATTGAACTCATAACTTTCGACGCAGAGTAAAAATTTATATGTAAAATTTCACTAAAATTGCAAAAATAGTAGATATGAATCCATAACTTTTAAAATATAATGGGCTTAATGTTAAAAACCTTAAACGTTGAACCTATAGGGTTTAAATACTGGATCCGCCTATGCTTATAACCTATCACTATAGTTTCAGGAATGATAAAAGTAAACTAGGAAAGGACTTGGATATTAATTAAAGTGAATAACTTGGAGCACAAAATTAGGAAATTAGATTCGATTCTCCCCAATTCCACTTGTAAAAAGTTTCAATTCAAGGCGCCTCTCTTTCACTACACATAAAAGCAGATGTTTTGGTCCATAACTATGGGCAAATAAAACAAACTAGTCATTTTTAAATGATTGCTAATAATAATAAATTCAATAAGAAATTTAGAACTTCAGAAATGACAAACTAAACAAGTAAAGGATTTAGATTTTCAATTAATTTGCATAAATAAAAGATACCGCGAGCAAGGTCGGAGCAGGAGGCGGAAAGGAGCGAAGAAAGAGAAGAGTAGCCGGCGGAGATCAGCTTTGCTCTCTGCGATGCCGATATCGGAAGACTTGAAACTTCCATTTTGAGGGTTTTCGCGCTCAAAGGAATACATGACAATTGCTATTTATATATCCTCCACTCTTCTTCTAAACGAATTTATTTTGCAAAATACAAATGGCTGGTTGATGGATACTAATTATATTTGCTAGCCAATAATACACGTACGGTCAAACTTATCTATAATAGCCTTGTTTGTTCCGAATATTTTTGAATATTATAGCGAATTGATATTATAGAAGACATATATTATAATATAACATGAGATTTGGTTCAGAAAAATTTTATTCTTATAGAGAAGTGTTGTTATAGGGGTGTATGGACCAGGTTGGTTCAGTTTTTATCAAAACTAAACCAAACACACTATATCGGTTTGGATTGGTTCGATTTTGTTGGATTTTCGAATTTTTTTGTTACATGAATATTATTCTAATCTTACTTTGTTAAAGTTATCGATATAGTTTTGATAAGTGAATATATGTTTAGTAAATATTGAAAAAATTGACAAACGTACGATCTATTAAAATATTCTAACGGGATAATTCTTTTAGTAACAAATGATAGTTATATTTTTAGTCGTCTAGCAATAATTCTTCGTTAATATACGTTTTCAAGGTTAACACACTAATATTTCTACACTCTTAAAAGAAAATTCAATATAAAGTCTTAAAAATATATATAAAAATTAAATAATTATATGTCGGTTTGGTTCGGATTTTTTACTCAATGCCAAACCTAGTCAAACCAAATTTAGTCGGGTTTTTTGATCTATTTGGTTTGATTTTTCGATTTGGTAGATTTTCGGTTCGGTTTCAACATCCCTATGTTGTTGTATAAGGATATTGTTATCTGACTGTAAATATAATAATAATAATAATAATAATAATAATAATAATAATAATATAATAATAATAATAATATATTATTATAGACTATAATTTTTGGGAGCGGCTAAAAAAATAAATTTCTCAATTGTTTTGTCTTTTCTTCTAAATGAATTGAGTATCCTCGTTTCACCACAAAAAAAAGAGGGTTAGTGTATATCATACTTCTTCTTTTTTTCTTTTTACTATTAATTGTTTTATTACCTCTTTACTTGCATAAGGTAGGGGTAAAATATACTTCTTTTTTTGGTTAAACTGAAACTTTTATTTAACCAAGTGTAAATATGTACGTCCACCCGCTCATTGGACTCTAGAGTCGGGTCTTACAAAAATAACCTATCTTTTTGTCACTTAAGTTCCACTTCCGGCACTTAAACTCTATACTAACATGGATACCTATTTATCCTATCCAAAACAACTCTCCCTTTACCGTAGCTCTCTCCTTTAATGTGTAAATGCAATACAATTTCTCTAACTCTATCCCTACTTTCTTTTCTTGTATGTGAAATCTTCGTATGTTCTTTTCCATCCATGTATGATATATTGTTGCTGCAAAGGCACTTCCCAGAATCTTTCATTTTGTATTCCTGCTCTTTATTTTTGTAGTCAACCATGCAATTTCTTCAAGCCATCTGCCTACTTGTCGATCAATTCCAAATAGACTTAAAATCTGCTCCCATATGAACTTCGAGTGTGAGCTTTCAAAGAATAAGTGATCATGAGTTTCCTTTTCATAATTCATACAAAGAGCACATTCTTTAGGCACTGGTATCCCCCATCTGTTTAGCCTATCCACAGTTTGTAATCTCTGATGCATTTCCATTCACAATATGAATTGATGCCTAGGGATCATACCTTGTGTCAAGTACAATGTCTTCCAAGTAACTTTTGGATACTGTGGCATGAAGGAATTATAAGCTTTGTTGATGGTATACTTCCAGTCTACAGCATATAGTTCCAGTTCTTGTAATCCAATAGTTAGCCATTTTCTGGCTTCAAAGATTTTCCTTACCAACCAGCTAGCTTGTTTAGGAGTTTCCATATTCTCTAACTCCTTCTTTATATAGTGATTATGTATCCATAGAACCCCAAAGCTTGTCTTTCTTTTGGGCAATTGCCCATAACAGTTTGCATATTGCTGCTCTATTCCATATTGAGAAGTTTATAATGTCCAGTCCTCCTGCTGCTCTTGGCTTACAAATTGTATCCCATGCTATAGGAGCTTTCTTTCCTTCAGTGCTTCCATGCCATAGAAAATTCCTACATATCCCGGTAACCATATCATGCACTGGAATCAGGCTAACCTATGCCCATTAGGTTTGCATTTCAAACAACACACGTTTAGTTAGCTGAACTCACTGCGTATGATAAAAATCTGGATGTCCAGCATCTCACCCTTGCTACAATTCTATCAATTAGTGGCATACATTGGCTAATGGTGAGTTTCTTTGAGGACAAAGGGACACCTAAGTATTTGAATGCTATTCTCCAATGGTGCACTGCAGTTTCTCCGGTATTTCTTCCTTATATTGAGTAGATATTCCTGCTACGTAGAGTGAACTCTTCTAGAGTGAACTCTTCTCCATATTAGCCTGTAAACCTGAAGTTGTCGAGAACTTTTCAAATCGTTTCATCATAAGTTCAATAGACACCTTATCTGCTCTACAACACATTAATAAATCATCAGCAAAACATATATAAACTGATAATAGGCTAAAAGCGTATGGTTTGGCTTATGTTATAGTCTAACTTAATGATGTTTTACTGTCTTAAGTATGGGAAATAAGGATAAAATGTGCTCAAATGGTGACTTGTGAGTTTCACATGAGTGCAATACCGTAAGGAAAGCTTATGACGGTGATCCGGACAAGAATTGAGTAGAATAGACCATGGGATACCTTTTGGATGAATTGAAGACTGAAGACTCAGGGATGAATGCGGAGACAGTGAAAAACCCTACTAGTGCGGGCATTAGCGCACCCGCGCTAATTCAGCTCTCATGAGGCAGTGAATAATCCTTTTAGCGCGGGCACTGGCGCGACATTAGCGCGCCCGCTAGTCTAGCGATCCAGAGGCAGACAAAAACCCCACTAGCGCAGGCATAGCGCGACCTTAGTCCAGACACGTGAGGCATTATTTCAAGGGTAAATTTGGAAGTCCCAGGCCATTCTACATCAACTATATAAGGTCTACTTCGCCCAAGAGAAGATTTTAATCAGGTTTTATAGTTTAGAACACAAAAAAAAAAAGCAAAGGAAAGAGGCAAGGAGGCAATTGGGGCATCAATCCTTATTTTCTTCTTTTGTTATTTTGCCATTGACTATGGATTCCTTTGTAGTTTTCATTGCTACTATGTGTAGCTAAATACTTTAATCTAAGGTTTTGGTGAAACTTGTTGGGGATGAACTCGTTGGCATGTTAATATAGTTTTGAGTTGGCTATTTATCTCTATTTGTTCAACTACGTTTTGATTGTAGTTAGTTAAAGGACCCTCAACTAGAGGTTCCTATTTATTATGTATTTGCTTGAGAGAGAGTGCATATTTAGGTAGTTGTTGAACGACATCACTCCTGGAGTATAGAAGAGAGTCATAACCGAGGGTTTAGAGGTTGGGTTAGAGATAATATATCTTGGGTGCAATCTAAAGTGAGTTGTAACGTAAATATAGCTAGCGTAGCTCGAGAGAGTGCGACTAGTAAATTATCATAAATGCTCGAGAGAGATTTATGATAGCTGGAGAGTTCATGGTTGATAGAGACAACCAAGTCAAAGCTATAGGAACATACAACTAGGGAAAGTTCCAACGGGGGAAACCATTGCCTTAGACCTTTATTCCAATTGTTTACAACTGTTGTTAGTTAATCTTAGTTTAGAAATTTCATTGATCTTAGGGGTAGTTACAACATCGATTATTATTCATAAATTTTGAGTAAGTTGATTAAGTGAGAGTTTAGTATTCTAAAGGCTTTTTTGATACTTTAATTCCCCGTGGGATCGACTCTGGGCTTAATACTCCGGATTATATTTACAATGCCCGCTTAGTCTTTTATTAGACACAGTTGAGAGTGATAAAATTTTGGCGTCGTTGCCGGGGAGTTGACGGTATTATCGAGATAGTGAAGAAAAATACAAAAATTCTCAATCTAAGTCAAGTTTCTTTGATTTCACTCTTTATTGAAATTATAAAGTTTGTTGAACCGGTGGTACAGGTGCGTGCCTAAGAACTCTTCAAGAATTCGTGACGTTTTTGAAGCTTTACCAGACCCCAAAAAGGTTTTCAGGGCATTGAACAGAGCCAATCGGAGAAACAGACAACAAACAAACATTGAACCAATTGAACCGAATATGGCAGAACTGAACAACAGAGCTAACATTATTGATGAGGTTGAGTGTGATGGGCTGATCAACCATGCAGCAAGAAATGTTGCCCCTCAGGCGCCCATTGCACCTGAGGCGCGATTATACGACTGGGCGCAGCCCACAGCTGACAACTTGGCTACCTCGATTGTGGTCCCTCAGATTGAAGCAGAATCTTTTCAGATCACGAATAATATGTTGCATTTGTTGCATAATAAGGGACTATTTTTGGGGTCATATGTCGAGGACCCTCAGCAGCATTTGAAGAACTTCCTCTCCATATGCAAAACCCAACGACAACCGAATGTTACCCCGGATTCTCTAAGACTGTTATTGTTTCCGTTCTTGGTAACAGGTGTTGCTCAGACTTGGCTAAATTCCCTCCCCATCAATTCTATTACTACATGGGAGGAATTGGTCAAGCAATTTCTGGGAAAATTTCATCCGCCCAACAAGACAGCATAACAGATAGACGAGATAATAAGTTTCAGATAGAAGCCCATGGAAACACTGCAAGAGACATGTGAGAGATTTAAAGGGATGCTGGTTATTTCTCCACACCATGGTATTCCTGAGCAAATGTTGGGGCAGAGATTCTACATGGGTTTAGCAGATAGTGTGAAAGCCAACGTTGATGCCTCAGCAGGTGGAGCTTACCTCAGCAAAACGTGGAGAGAGTGCCAGAGGTGCACCTATCACCCCAATTGTTCACTCGGTGCCATTAGACCCATCTAATACTATGGCTGAGAACATGGATACACTGATGACTCAGATGAGTATTCTCACAAAGAAGGTGGAAAAATCAAGCGTGAAGCAGCAGGTTCACATTGTAGATACTACCAATGGGGGATTGTGCACATCTTGTGTAAGTCAACCTATGGGTAATCACTGGAATGCAGACTGCAATCAAGCTCCCTACCCTGAAGACATTAACTATGTGTCAAATTATGGAGGTCAGAGACAAGGAGGTCAGAACTGGGGTCAACAGGTTCAACCTTATAGACCACCTCATCTGCAGCACAACAACGAGAACATGGGTGCCATGAGACCTCAGGGTAACATGGCACCTTACCAACGATCTCAGGGATACAACAACCAGGATCAGCAACAAGCTTATAATCCCCCTCAGCAACAACATGGGGGGAGACAAGAAGATGGGTTCTCCAGGTTAGAAGCTATGATGCAACAGGTTATTGGGTCAACTGCCAAGATCAATGAAAGAGTAGATGCCCATGACTCAGCCATTAAAAATATCGAGGTACAGCTGGGGCAGATTTCAAATGCAGTGAACAATCATCCTCATGGAACTTTACCTGTTGATACTCAGGTGAATTCAAGGGACCAGGGCCCAAAGCAGCTAATGGCAGTGAGTCTCCGCAATGGTAGATACCTGGACCTGGAACAGGAGATGGTGTGTGAAAGCAGACAGACAGATACACTAGTGCAAGTGCTTATTGAAATTGATGACTCGACTCCTTTGACCAAGGTAACAGTGCAGCCAAATGAAGGAGAATCCAGTAAGAAAAGTGAAGCTGAGAAAGAATTAGAGGAAATCACAGAGCCAGCAGTAGAGGTGGTGGTTGAAAAGGAAAAAGAACAGATAACAAGAAAGAAGAGACCGCCAGCTCCATTCCCTCAAATGCTGGTGAAATACCAGAAGGATGAGCAGTATAAGAAGTTCTTGGACATGTTAAAGCAAATACAGGTAAATATCACATTGATTGATGCGTTGAAGTAAATGCCTGGCTATGCTAAAATGATGAAGGACTTGATGTCCAGAAAATTTGACTTCCAAGATATGGCTACTGTCACCCTTACCCAAACTTGTAGTGCGGTGGTGACGCATCCTATTGCTGAAAAATTGTCTGACCCGGGGAGTTTTACAATTCCTTGTACCATTGGAAACTTTGCTTTCGCTAAAGCTCTATGTGACTTGGGGGCCAGCATTAATCTGATGCCGCTGGCCATCTATAAAAGACTGGGGATTAGTAGAGCCAGGACTACCTCCATGTTGTTGCAACTTGCTGATAGGAGGGTGAAAAGACCGTCAGGTATTCTGGACGATGTGTTAGTGAAAATGGGGAAATTTGTGTTCCCTACTAACTTTGTGATCCTAGATTGTCGGGTAGATGAGGAAATTCCCATAATCTTGGGAAGGCTATTCTTGGCCACAGGCAGAGCCCTCATCGATTGTGAGACTGGTGAGCTTAAGATGAGGCTCAATGATGAAGAAATCACGTTCAACGTGCAGAAGTCTCTGAGGCGACCAAGTGAGTACTACTCTCTTATTGATGTCGTGGACGTGATACTAGAAGAAGATAATGCGTCCTTGACTGTTGGGGACCCTTTAACTGCATGTTTGATGAACTTAGATAATGTGAACGGTGAGGAACTAGCAGAATGGGTATTAGCACTGGAAGGAAAAGGGTCATGGTCGAGGGCTCTCGAAATTGAACCATTACACTTGGAAAAGAGAGAGAGTCCGCCAGCCAAGCCCTCAGTTGAAGAACCACCCAAGTTAGACCTGAAGCCTTTACCAGCTCATCTCAGGTATGCGTTTCTTGGACCTAACTCTACATTACCTGTTATTATCTCATCTGGTTTGTTAGATTCCAGGAACAACAGTTATTACAGGTACTTTCAGAATGCAAGACTGCCATTGGTTGGACCATGGCAGATATCAAAGGGATCAACCCAGCCTATTGCATGCACAAGATTCTCCTGGAAGAGGGACACAGACCTTCTAGGGAACACCAAAGGCGCTTGAACCCAAATATGAAGGAAGTGGTGAAGAAGGAAATTATAAAGTGGTTAGATGCGGGAATCATTTTCCCCATCTCTGGCAGTATCTGGGTTAGCCTAGTACAGTGTGTACAAAAGAAGGGTGGTAGGACGGTGGTAAAGAATGATAAAAACAATCTCATATCCACTAGAACCGTCACGGGTTGGAGAATATGCATGGACTACAAAAAGTTGAACCTTGCCCCCCGCAAAGACCACTTCCTACTTCCCTTCATTGATTAGATGCTCGACCGGCTAGCAGGGAGGTCTCATTTTGTTTCCTTGACGGGTATCCGGGGTACAACCAGATTTCTATTGCCCCGGAGGATAGGGAAAAGACCTCTTTCACATGCCCTTATGGGGTGTTTGCTTTCAGGAGGATGTCATTTGGCCTCTACAATGCACCTGCAACATTCCAACGGTGCACGATGGCCATTTTCACAGACATGGTGGAAGATATTATGGAAGTCTTCATGGACGATTTCTCAGTGGTGGGAAATTCGTTTGATGAATGCCTAGAAAATTTGAACCGTGTCCTAGAAAGGTGTATTGAAACAAAACTAGTGCTGAATTGGGAGAAGTGCCATTTCATGGTACAAGAAGGAATCGTCTTGGGACACTTGGTTTTGAGTAAAGGTATTTAGGTGGACATAGCCAAGGTAGACGTGATTGAAAAACTCCCACCGCCCACGTCAGTCAAAGCTATTCGTAGCTTCCTGGGACACGCTGGATTCTACCGGCGATTCATCAAGGATTTCTCCAAAATTGCCAATCTCTCTGTAAGTTGCTAGAAAAAGATAACCCATTTGTGTTTTCTGATGATTGCAGGGTGGCTTTTGAGGAGCTAAAGAAGCGGTTAGTCACAACACCGATTATAGTTTTCCCTGATTGGGAACAACCGTTCGAACTCATGTGTGATACTAGTGATTACGCTGTGGGAGCCGTGTTGGGTCAGCGCAATAAGGTAATGCACCCAATTTACTACGCAAGTAGGACGTTGAGTGGAGCTCAGCTGAATTACACGGTAACAGAAAAAGAGATGTTGGCTGTAGTATTTGCCTTTGACAAGTTCAGGTCTTACCTGATCGGGTCGAAGGTGATCGTGTACACTGATCACGCAGTCATTCGGTACTTAGTCGAGAAAAGAGAGTCTAAGTCGCGCCTAATTCGTTGGGTGCTGCTTTTGCAAGAGTTTGACTTGGAGATTCGTGATCATAAGGGAGCAGAGAACCAAGTCGCTGATCATTTATCACGCCTTGAAGGTACTGAAAAGGCACCTGAGTCTGAGGATATTCTGGAAACCTTTCCAGATGAGAAGCTGGTAGCCACAAGTGTGGGAGAGGTGCCATGGTACGCAGATATTGCTAGTTACCTGGCATGCGGCATCGACCCTTATGAGCTCTCCTCTGTGCAAAAGAAATGATTTTATCGTGATTGTCAAAACTACTATTGGGACGAACCGTATCTGTTCAGAATTTGTACTGATAACATGATCCGGAGATGCGTCCTCGAGATAGAAAAATTTTCTGTTTTGAAGGCTTGTCACGCGTCACCTTATGGGGGAAACTTTGGAGGAGTCCGGACAACAACAAAGGTGTTAGAGGCCGGTTTCTACTGGCCAACAATTTTCAAGGATGTCCACCAGTGGGTAAAAGGATGCAACGAATGCCAAAGAACGGGAAACATATCCCGTCGACATGAGATGCCTATGAAACCAATTAAGGAAGTTGAGGTGTTCGATGTTTGGGGGATCGATTTCATGGGTCCCTTTGTCAGCTCTTACGGCAATAAGTACATACTTGTTGATGTAGATTACATGTCCAAATGGGTGGAAGCTGCAGCATTCCCCACCAATGATTCGAGAGTGGTGGTGGGGTTTTTGAAGAAGAATATTTTCACCCGGTTTGGGATTCCGAGAGCCATTATCAGTGACGGGGGCACACACTTTTGCAATCGTGTCGTTGAGAAGTTATTGGATAAATATGATGTGCGCCACTCCCGTATCACCCCCAAACTAGCGACCAGGTAGAGGCCTTTAACTGAGAGATCAAGAGTGTGCTCACAAAAACTGTAAATGCCACAAGAACGGTTGGGCAAAAAATCTTGACGATGCACTCTGAGCCTATAGGACCGCATTCAAAACACCAATCGGTATGTCCCCATACAAGTTGGTATTTGGGAAGGCCTGTCATCTGCCTGTGGAGCTAGAACATCGAGCTTGGTGGGCCCTAAAGAGATTGAACATGGACCCCGATGCTGCTGGGGAAAATAAACTGACAGAGCTGGAGGAATTCAGATATCACGCTTTTGAAAGTACGAGGCTATTAAAGGAAAGAATGAAGCGGCTACATGACAAGCACATTGTGGACTGAAATTTCAAAATAGGAGACAAGGTATTATTGTACAATTCAAGGTTGAGATTGTTTCCTGGTAAGCTTAAGTCCCGATGGTCTGGGCCGTTCAATGTTACCGGAGTGTTCCCATCTGGGGCTGTGGAGATAACCAGTGAAAATGGCACCAACACCTTGAAGGTTAATGGCCAACGACTCAAACTGTATATGGGAATGGATGACACAAAAGAGTTGTCTGATGTGCGTCTCGATGAACCACAAAGGTTGAGCGATCCTTAATTGTGCCTACTTTGCGTCGTGCCGTGACATTAAATCAGGCGCTTCATAGGAGGCAACCCATTGACTGTTGTACCCTGGTCACGCTCAACTATGTCTTATAAAAAGACTAAACGGGCGCTGCAAATATAATCTGGGGTATTAAGCCCAAAGTCGATCCCACAGAGAATTGAACGTATCAATTGAGTCTATAAAATACTAAACTGTTACTTAATCACTTTTCTTAAGACTTTTGAATATCAATTTGTGTTGTTTAACTAATTCTACTAACAAAATAATAAACTATTAATCGACTAACAATTTAATGTAAACAATGATAATAAAGGTCTAAGGTAATGGTTTCCCCCGTTGGTGAATTCTTTCTCGGATACTTCTTATAGCTTGATTAATCGTGTCAATCAATCATGAACTCTCAATCTGCCATAAATATCTCTCAAGTAATTATGATAATTTACTAGACGCACTCTCTCAAGTTACGCT
>ML339178.1:0-84827 GCA_005239505.1 Nicotiana paniculata | reverse complement strand
AGAAATTGCTCATGTACTTGTGACATCGGGTTCTGGGATGTGTTGGGATATATTTGCTAAAATGGAACATTCAAACCATTGTATTTATTTAACGGATTCTATTTAATTATTCTGTAATAAGTGAAAGGTGATGATTTTCATAAATGCTAAAACCGGAAATTATTTCAATTAATCAATGATTGGCTTGCCTGACAATGATGTCCGGCGCCATCACGACCTTATGGATTTTGGGTCGTGACAACATGGTATCAGAGCTCTATGTTCCCTTAGGTCTCACGAGTCATGAGCGAGTCTAGTAGAGTCCTGCAGATCGGTACGGAGACGTCCGTACTTATCTTCGAGAGGCTACAGGGCTGTTAGGAGTACTTCCCTTCTTGATTCCTCATCGTGCGATTTGATTCCTTTGAGGATTATGTCTATGTTTATTCCTACTCAATCTTACGCGTCGCGAAATGCTTGCTATGAATAAGGAATTTGAGGAATTGAAATGGTGCTATGGGTGCGGTGCAGGATGTTTCTCCCTGCGAAGTTGATTGAGGCTATTGTCGTTGCCCTGTTGAAGGATAATATGTTGATTTAGCTCAGTAGTTGTGTTTCTGAGAGCGTTGAGGTTATGCTCAGGTTGTGATGATGTTTACGATTGGTTATTGTGCGATGTCGACATGATGGTAGAACGCTTGCCCATATGTTGAGTCCTGATGAATGGTTTGAAGGGAGGTTTTCTCGGAGTGTGATTTCGAGATTTTGGTATTTTAGTTCCGGCAGAGGAAAGGCATTTGGATTATGAATGGTCCGGTTGGGGTTGATAAAGTAGTAAGGCTTGGTGTTTTCAAGTAAGGTGGAGTATTCCCCTATGACGTGTTATCGTCGTCCTTGATCGAATGGAATGTGTTAAGTTCGTCAGTTCCATGGTTTCTTCGGGTGCATGGGGCCATAGTATTTTGAAGAATTATTGAAGAATGTGGTTGGCAGAGATCGTGAGGTGCGGTGGTTCAGTACCGGATAAGTGTTGATAATGAAGGCAACTAGAGAAAGGTGATCTTCGGAAAGTTTTTCGCGCTGATCTGCTGGTTTAAGAGCTACAGATAATGATATTGAATTGAGGCTAAGCGGTGGTTCCATTTCTAGGAGGCCAGGTGTAAGAAGCGGAAGTCGAGCAGTCGCTAAGTGGGGGAGTCCCACCATCTGCAGTTGGGTTGCGGGATTGTGTTATCATAGGGTTTCGAATTGTCGGCATATTAGCAAGTTATTACAGCTAAGGGAAAGGAGTAAAATGGTGATTGTGCGTGGGATTTGATGAATGTGTGAATTGGCCCTGTCGGACCAGGGTTCGGCTTTGGAAGATTCAGAATTTTGCTTAAGGCATAGGTGAGTTGTCGGGATAGTGACTCGGTCACGTGTTTCATTGAAAGGAGTGTTCATGTTCTAGGAGAGCCTTGGAGTTGATTGTAACCGGGACCAGTCAGAGTGGGTGACTCTCAATAGCGGTCCTAGTGAATTCAAAGTTAAGAATGTGGCGTTTAAGGGTTTCAGGCAACAGTATGATCGAGGATTGAGCTTATGCAGCGTAATTACTAAGAAAAGGAAAATGGTTGGGGTTCCATGATATGTTTCAGCGTTCAAGATAGTATTGGAGGAGTGAGAGAAATAAACTCCGTATTGTAGAAAGATTATCAGGAGGGTATGAGACGGGTTGCGGGATTTAGGCAGCATAGTCTCATGAATCAAGGTCACCCGGGATGAGTGAGGGTTGAGTTTGCTGTGAGTTGAAGGAAGTTGCTATTATTCCTGAGGCAATTAAAGATGATTAAAAGAAGATAGATTGAATAGCCATGGTTGGAATGGCACATTTACGGCAGTGATCAGTTCCTTCGATGTGATTAAGTTATGCATATAGTTTGTGGCGGTGTGTGTGAGGCATGTCAGCCGTCAAAATAGATTTTATTTGGAAGCATTCGAGTATTATGGCATGTCTGGTGTAGGCGGATCCTGGAAGGGTTATGGTGGTTCAGACCACTACTTAAGGATTTGCATGTATTGTGATTTGTGTGAATTTACTCGTGCGTTGTGGTTGTTCTCTTGAATTGAGGTAAGTAAAAGGCTTCTATATGATGGAGTGTTCACCCTATTAGTGGTTCAGAAGTTATGATGGAGTTCTTGCGCTAACTCATTTTGGCAGGTTAGGTGCGGTAAGCAGTATGTAACTGGGAGTAAGAATCGAGATTGCGGTTCGGTGTTAATAAGGATTTCATGAGCTCGAAAGAGCAAGAAAAAGTGATTTGAATGTTCAGAGTAAGCTGGAAGAAAAAGTGATTTGAATGTTCAGAGTAAGCTGGTTTTATCTTCAGTGCCACCTGAGATTGATATTCGGTGGAAGAGGCTTTGTACCCTAGTTATGGGTTCTTGATTTGTCTTACATCGTAGTATGGCCAGTGGTGGATGTGCAGACTTGCTAACTTGTGTGGAATCTCGTGGGAGTGTGACCACGGGAAGAGTGTATAAGTGTGTCATGTAGTCACCTGATTGATTGAAGATTTAGACCAAGTATTAGGAAGTGCAATATTCCTTAAGTGAGAATTTATGCCTGGAAGGCGTTCAGTTCATTTGGTTGTGGATTGTGGGGTGTTTGTCCCGGCTATGATGGTTGTTCTCGCGTATTATGAGAGAAAGTGGGTTAATATGGACCCAGGTAAAAGCTATTAGCTTAGTTTTGTGCGAGCAAGGTAGACTCGATGTTTGTGGATGTATTTAAATATGATTATGGGCTCCGTATAAGCCAAGCATGTTCATTTCAGTAGAGCGCTTTTTCATGGAAAGGTATTAGAACAGCAGATATTGTTCTGTCTTCGTCAAATTCATGTGATATTATGATTGTGCCATGTGAGTTGTGAAACGGCTTGATAATTTCCTATGTGTGGAAGTCTCGCGTAGTGGGGGTGTTATGCGAGCAGGATAGCTCTTGAGATCCAGAGTGTGTATATATATATAGCACCTCAGTTGTGATTGAGTTTTGTACCATACGGATTTATCAATCTCCCCAGGATGGTATGATGCACTTAGTGTGCTTATGATTGATACTCAGTAATTTGTAATAGTGAGAATCAGCTCCGTGTATATCTTCTTATGTAAATTTTATGTGTGGATCGGGTGGTACGTCTCCACGGGTATGTTATTTGAATCGGGTTGCATGCCGCAACAGTGTGATGATGAGTAAGGTTACTATATTTATTTTCTTATGTTCTACTTCCTCTTTTCTGAGAAAAGTTCGTATTAGTTGCGTGAGTTAAATAGTCCCTTCCTGAGTCGTTTCTCATTATCATGTTCGAGTTATGGCCTATTGGCGCGATGTGCTATCATGTGAGGCTGTTGGTCATGTTTGGGGTGATGTGTTGTCTGAGCAGTTCATACTGGGTACGATGAGATTATCGGATCAGGGATCAGTGTGATAAGGTTATGTGAAGTGTATATTAAAGAACAAATACCATTATTTAGGTTCATAATGAGGTAATGATTCTAGTCAGGATGAGATACTCAATGATTTGTTAACTCTGCAGTTGGATATGAATTTCTACACAGCTTCTCCGTTGTGGTGGTATCGTCAACATTATAGTAGGATGTACGTATATATATCATGAGGTGCATTGGGAGCATCAGATTCATGGAATTTTGGGTTATTAAGGTTCATGGAACGTCATTGTGGTTAGATGATGAATTTTGCGGTGCATGGTTCTAATCAGCAAAGGTATGCAGTCATGTTCTGGTATATCGTCTCGTAGTTGATACGGTGTTTATATATTGGAACTAGGCCTGGCAGAGAAATTTCAAGTGTTGGAACTGGATTCTGAGCTTATTATATGGATAAAAGAAGAAATCTTCAGATTTGATCAAGCTAATTTACTCAACTGGGTTGTGGTAGCACGGGCAGGTGCTCGGGGTGTTAAACAGTGATTTCAGATAACTCCAGAGCAGTTCTTAGCACGTTCGAGGATGAACTGTTTAAGTGGAGGAGAATGTAACGACCCGACCGGCCGTTTTGAGCTCTAGCGCGTCGTTCAACGGTTTGAGGCTGTGAGCAGCTTCATTTCAGGTATTATGACTTGTAGGTGTGGTAATTTCGGGAAGTTTAGAGTTGGTTTGGAAAGAAAATTCTCATTTCAGAAGCCTTAAGTTGGAGAAATTGACTAAGATTGGAATCTTGAGTAGACGACCCCCGAATTAGGATTTGAAGGTTCCAGCAGGTTCGTATGATGATTTCGGACTTGGGCGTATGTCTGGATCGGGTTTTGGATAACCCGGGAGCGTTTCGGCGTATATTATGGAAGATAGCATTTTAGAAGAATTTCATAAATTTGGGTTGTAAGTCATTTCAGAGTTATTGATGTCCTTTTGGGATTCCGAGCCTGGGAATAGCTTCGTATGGTGATTCTGGAGTTGGGAGCGCGATCGGAAGTGAATTCGGATGCCTGTAGGTTATTTTGAAGTCATTTGGTTAAAGATAGAAATTTGAAGATTTTTGAAAAATCCGACCGGAAGTAAAAATTTTGATATCAAGCTCAGAATGTGATTCCGGAAGTTGGAACAGATCTGTAATGTCGAATATGACTTGTGTGCAAAATTTGAGGTCAATCGGACGTGATTTGATAGGTTTCAACATCGAATGTGGAAGTTTGAAAGTTCTAAGTTCATTAAGCTTTAATCGGGCTACAATTCATGATTTCGATGTTGTTTGAGGTGATTTCAAGGTTCAACTAAGTTCGAATGAGGTATTGGGACTGGTTGGTAGTTTTGGTTGAGGTCCCGAGGGCCTCAGGCGTGTTTCGGATGCTTAACGGGTCGATTCTTGCCTTGTGAGGATTGTTGGTTTTCTCGCGTGAGTGCACCAGGTTTTTACTCTATGCGATCGCGTGAGAGGGTATGCGATCGCATAGAAGGATTTGTGAGGCTGCTAAGTTTGGCATGTGCGATCGCAGGTAGGTGTATGCGATCACACAGTAGAGGAAATATGGGGGGGTTCTGTTTTGGTCTATGCGAACGCAGGGGGGAGCTGCGATCGCGGAGAAGGAATTTTGGAGGGATCTGGGAATGGACTGTGCGTTCGTGTGGTGTAGAGTGCGATCGCATAAGGAAGAGTTTGGGGCAGCCTGGTTTGGCCTATGCGATCGCAATGGGCTTCATGCGATCGCATAGAGGAGCAGTGTTGGGCAGTGTTATGTTTTAAACGAGTTTTGGCCATTTCTTCTCCTTTCGTCTTTGGTTTGGTCGACTTTGAGGAGCTTCAAGAGTGGGTTTTCGTCTAGAATCACTAGATAAGTAATTCCTTCATGTTTTTAAGATTAATACAAGTTATATGCATGGATTAAACATGAAAGATTGTGGAAAAATTGGGGGATTTTGAAGAAAACCTAGAAAATGCTAATTTAGATTTTTAGCCACGAATTTGAGCATGGAATTTAAAGTAAATTGTATATTTGAACTAGTAAAGCTATGGGTAGAATTTATCTTCGAGAAATTTTGGATTCTGGGCACGTGGACCCGAGGGCATTTTGGTCATTTCACTGAGCGGAGTTGGGAAATTATATAATTTGGAATTGTTGCAAATATTAGATTATATTTTCATTGGTTGTCGTTGTTTGGATAGTTTCGGAGCGTTGTGCAACGATTGGAGTCATCAGAAGGGCTTGGAGGTCGGTTATAGAATTTCAGAGCGAGGTAAGTCTCCTTTCTAACTTTGTGAGGGGGAATCGTCCCCCTAGGTGAACTAATTAAGTATGTGCTATTATCTTCGGGAGGGCTACGTACACACGAGGTGACGGGAGTCCGTGCGTAGCTACTATTATGCCATGTCCGGGTAGTCTAGGACCCATTAGCATGCCATACGTGTGTTACATGTGATCCTGCCCATAATATTAAACTATTAATGTTATTGAATCAATAAATTATTTCCTGAGAAGACTAGAGTGTGCTTTTCATAATTATCTAAAAAGAGAATTGACTCATCCGTGGATAATTATATACCTGATGGGGTTATGTTATGGAATATTATTAAACTTGGCATCTGAGTTTCAAAACAAAGATTTAAAAGCTATATTTCATGTTCCTTTAAGAAGAATTTTACCACTTTCCTCAGAAAACTACTTTCTTGATAAAAATACGAATTTGTTATGTGAATATGTGTAACTTTGGGTGCCTGAGTCGCATGTATGATTCGTGAGCAGGATGACCCTGTATTTATGTATATTTATACTGGGACCCGAGTCGCAGGTATGATTCACGAGCGGGGTAGCTCTAGTATTATGTATAACCGCGTCGCATGATCGATTCACGAGAGGGACAAATAGATGCATCTATGGTTTGAGTCGTTCGACCCTCGGCATTGCACATTTTATTATTGTTGGTCCGCGCCGTTCGACCCTCGGCATTGCACAGTTTATTATTGTTGGTCCGCGCCATTCGACCCTCGGCATTGCTTGCGCATGATATTTACTGCGTATTTGCTGTGATTTTGCCTGATTACTAGCCTGAGATTTTAAGATGTCAACTGAAATGACAGAGATTTAAAGTTCTTAAAGATTTTTGGAAGAAGTTGTTCCTTCCGGTTGATTATTTGTTATTTGATCAAATCACCCATGTTGATTAATTGATATTCATACGATGAAGATTTAAAGTGTTAAAAGTGGAAAGAGTTGATATTATTTATTCTCGATTTATAATAAATTGCCTATGATAATCATGCTTAACGTCACACTTGAATATACTAAATTGACCTTTAGCAAGTGTCTAATTCGACATCTCGTCACTACCTCTCTGAGGTTAGGCGGGCGACTTACTGAGTACACGTTGTTTTCGTACTTATGCTACATTTGCTGTATATTTTTTATTGCACAGGTACTTTCATAGTGACGTGGAGGATTTGGAGACTTAGGCGAGCTGCATCATCCGGAGGCGATCCGCAGCTGACAGAGTCTCCCTCATACTGTATTACATTATTTTAATTTTCTTGTCCACTTGTATTTCGGACAAGCTTCGTAGAAATTGTAAAATTCTTAGAAATTGTTCATGTACTTGTGACACCGGATTCTGGGATGTGTTGGGATATATTTGCTAAAATGGAATATTCAAACCATTGTATTTACTTAACGGATTCTATTTAATTATTCTGTAATAAGTGAAATGTGATGATTTTCATAAATGCTAAAACCGGAAATTATTTCAATTAATCAATAATTGGCTTGCCTGACAATGATATCCGGCGTCATCACGACCTTATGAATTTTGGGTCGTGACATTAATGATGCATTTTGATGTATTACGCAAATTTTCAATATTTTACCAATTAAATTGTATATTGAGTTTTTCTTTCTCTTATTGTATTTTACCCATTCGGAATAAGTATGTGATTTCTAGAACCTTTACTTTGTCTTAAAAGAAAAATCACTATATATCGAGTGACATGAACATGAATGGATATAAAAGATTTACGAACCATCCACAATTATATTAAAATTCAGTGCACGTAAAGGATTGATTTTGCAAACAGGGGCGTAGGCACCTTAATTTCACGAACACAATCACTTCGTCGAATTTTTTTTCGTAATCTATATGTATAAACAATAAATAAAATTAAAATATTAAATATAAATATAAAAAATAATATTATTTTCTGTTATAATAAGTTATTTATTTATTTATTCACTTTTCAAATATTGACATCGCTCGCGAAAATTCATGCATATGCATAAACTTCCAAAACAAATGTCTTTTCCAGACCTTTTTTAAAGTAACTGAAAAAAAATAGAGGAGATGATGGTAACCAGATGTTGGTTGTGAAAAGATATTAAAATCATTACGGAAGTATTATTTTCCCAACAAAAGCTGGGTCAAGGAAAATGTCGTCCACAATCCACGAAACCACAAATTTTATAAACCGTCCACTTGGTTCACTCCAAACCTTGAATTCATAGCCACCTATGGTTTTGGTCCGACAGCCGTGAGTTAAGTTTGAATTATGATCATAATGTGCGAAGTCAGAAATTTTTTTAAAAATATTTTAAAAAAAGTAAAAATAATTTTATTATTAACAAGTAGTCAGTTACTTTAATTTATATTATCACGTTAAGTTTATTTTAGAGTGTGTCCTATCTGTTTTTGTAAATTATTTTAATCTGATAAAATAAAAAAACTTTATTATACACGGTAATTAAACTCATACCACTTGAATATTTTAGAGAGAGTAGGAAGAGCGTATGGAAAGAAATGAGTGAAGCCAAATCACTTCTCCAAATGTAATTATTATTTCAAGTCTCAACCACAAAATAAGATACTTGTTTCACAAGCCAAAGGTTTTGTAGTTTCAGATTGCAGACCTATCTGTCGTCACTCTGCTCCATGCACGTTTATGTTTTTTTATATGAATGGCCTAACTTAATTGAAAAAGAATCAAAATTCAGAGAAAGAGGTGTCAAATCAGTAATTCTCGATAACCAAAAGATTTTATCATTTCTGTAGATGTTGGGGTAGGGATATAAAACTTCATTAGATGGTGGGGTTCCACTGTTAATGACTTTAATTCTTGGCCATACAATTCTTCTTCTTTCTGTAGTGATCTAAATATTGACTTGGTAGCCACTCATCAACCAAATATCATGGTTCATAACATTCTACCTGGCAATACCACTCTCAAGCTAAAGATCCTCTTTGAAGTTTCTTGCCTTAATTATTCTTAAAGAGAAACTCGATTATATTAAAGCCAATTTACTTAGTTAAAGTTTAATTCGGTACGAAGTTTAAGAAAAAAAAAAATTTAAAACTTGTGATCTTAAAAGCTTAAGGGATAAAAAGTTTGTAAGGGTTATAATATTTGTGTGGTTTTACAAACTTCTCGGTGTGGATAAAATGGATAAAATAAAGATTTTAAAGTTAAATTATTTCTAAATTTAAAAATATGTCATTTATTTTGGAACGAACTAAAAAGATAAATATTTCATCTAATTTGAAACGGAGGGAGTAACATAGTTGATTTTATACCATCAAAGTTATAGTGAAATGGATAAATTCCTCCAAAAAGTTTTTTCTTTAGTGGTGCAATATATTAATATCGGTTCAATTGCACTCGGTACTTTTGACGCTGAGCATCAAAAAATTTATATTTAAAAATCTAATAAAATTGTACTCTGAACCCATAACTTTAAAAAAAAACAAAAAATTCAGTACTAAAAACCTTAAAGGTTGAACTCATAAAATTAATTTTGGATCCGCCATTACTTACATAAATTCGAATTAGTTTGATGTCAATATGAATATCAGATACGGAGCGAAAAACCAAAAAAAATTGATTTTAGAAAATCAGAAAATATGGTAGAATAGTCGGAGTTAACTACGGTATATACTCTTCCTCAAATGAAAACTCTTATATTTAATTTAATTAAGTCTAACAAAAAAACCCAAAAAGAAGGTGCATGAAAAAGTAGTCTCAAATTATTAAACAATGACCATTTTGTCCTATAGTGTCAGTATTGTCTTTCTAACCACATTCCTATTTTCCCCACGAAAATCATGCTTAGAAACTCCTATAAATGGCCAGTCTCAACAACAATTTGAGGCATCTGTATTTTCTTCAAATTACAAGACTTAAAAATGTGTAAAGGAAGAAATGAAGGTGAAGAGAATAGTACACCAAAAACTTATTGCCTGAAAGAGGGAAAGGCAAATATTAGCTCTATAATTTATTGTGAGCTGTGTAGTTCAGAAGCCTCTGTTTATTGTCAAGCCGACGATGCTTATCTTTGCAGGAAATGCGACAGATGGGTTCATGGGGCTAATTTCTTGGCTCAGAGACATGTAAGGTGCCTTCTTTGTGGTGTTTGCCGGAGCCTAACACGACGGTTTCTCATCGGAACTTCGTCGGAGGTGAGTTTGCCTACGGTTTTCAGTTTGGGACAGAGAAGTAGAAGGAGAGATGCTGATTCTGAATCAACTGACTCCAGAAAAGAGCCTTTCTTGTTTCTTTGATGTGTTAAATTTTTTGTTTTTTCATGGTTCCAATTATTCCAAATGAATAGCTAGCAGAGAACTTCGGACTACTACATGATATATGCATCAAGTTGCCTTTCTTCTCTTTTGCTTTAATTTCGGTCTTTGGATTATTTCTCGAGTAATGTGAATTCATTATTGTATAATATTAGCGGTTAGTTTAATGAATAATAATTCAACTCATTGCACTAAAGTTACTGTTCTTGTAATAAGAGAATCACTCAAGTTTACCTAAAAACACAGTGTGTAGTCCATGTGACTTGTGAGGTGAAGGGGTGACATTTTTTTTGAAAATCTTATTAAATTTTAAAGTAATTTTTGTTTTTTACACTTTTTATAATTTTGATGCGAACGCCACATAAGACAATTTTGTTACGTACATGAAAAATGTAAGATTAAGATACGCGAAAATCCAAATTTCAATTTAAGTAATATTAGCGTCAACAATGACTTAACAAATTATCTAAAAAATTAAAATATACGAGAAAAATGCTCAAATACCCCAGATTAGGGCAGAAGGTTAGTACATTGTTGAAAGCTTTTCATTTTCAATTCAGTAGTATTAGTAGCTCATGTGCTTTCATATTCTTAAATTTATGTTACATCACGTTGTTTAGTTCACTTCGGTTATCGTCTCTTGTTGTCTTTTTCTTCTGTCTTCCTTTTCTTTTTTTTTCTTCTTCTCTTCCTCTTTTTTCTTTCTCACAACAATATATATCTGATTTTCAGTTGGTTCAATCTCTATATAAGTATATAAAGTACTCTCTCTCTTTCAATTTATGAGAATCTATTTGACTGGACACGGAATTTAAAAAAAAATAAAGACTTTTGGAATTTGTGGTCCTAAATAAGTCAAAAAGAGGCCTAAAGTAATTCTGTGGTTATAAAAGCTTCTCATTAAGGGTAGAATAGTAATTTTAATCTAAATTGTTGCCAAATTTAGAAAGGGGTCATTCTTTTTGGAACGGATCAAAAGGAAATAGGTTCACGTAAACTGGAACAGAGGGAGTATTTATTAATTTGAGAAAATTAGATATCTTAATAGAAGGATTTAGAACACCACCAATTAAGTATATCGGAGGAATTGAAGAAATATTTTTTGAATTTTGCTTGCATTTTTTCAACAATTTTCTTATATTTTTCTTTCTTCTTAAATTCAGAGAGTAGAAAAGAAATTTCAGTTATATGTACTAAAGCCATAATAACAATAGGGTAATATGCTCCAAAAAACTCAACATTAGTTGCATAAAATTTATATAAAAATTTAACAATATCATTAATAACCTCCCAAGTAGTAGTTATTAACATACGATTTGGATAAGTACAACGCGCATTAGCAACTTCAATTATCGACAATCTATATTTGTATAAACATTTTAAAAATAAGTATGTATAATTCCATCTAGTAACAATTTCATCTGGCATGAATCTGGGGTTACGGTTATGCTCGGTACACTTAGTTTTAAATTTCCGAATCCTAGATTGTCTGTTATTTCCTTTAATAACATCAACTACTCTTCTAACATGAGTAATTTCAGTCGAAAATAAATCATGGCCATTTTTAACAATTAAACTATAAACATGACATACACACCTAACATGAAATTTTTCGTCAAGTAGTGGTTTCAAATGCAATCTTAATATTGAAATAGCGGCATTATTGTTAGAGGTGAGGACTGACCGATCGTTTTGAGCTCTAGCACGACGTCCGGCGGTTTGAGGCCTTGAGTAGCTTCACTTCAGGTATCATGGCTTGTACGTGTGGCAGGAATTTAATTTCGAGAAGTTCAGAGTTGATTTGGAAAGAAAAATTCTAAATTCGAAAGCTTTAAGTTGGAAGAGTTGATAAAGGTTTGACTTTTGAGTAAATGATCTCGGAATCCAGATTTGAATGTTCCAATAGGTTCTTATGATGATTTTTGTCTCTGGAGCGTATCCGGACATTGATTTGAAAGTCCATAGGTTATTTCAGCGTCAATTGGCAAAAGTTGAAAATTTAATTATTTTTTTAAAAGTTTAACCGGGAGTAAAATTTTTTATATCGGGGTCGGATTCTGTTTCCGAAAGTGGGAGTAGGTCCGTAATGTGAATTGTCGTTCCCCCTCTTTCCTCGCGAAGATCGGGTTTATGACATTCAGTTGGGATAACTCTTTCTTTTCGGGAAAGGGGTTTGTGTTTTTTAGAGTCGTCACCTAACGATTTTTAAAGGTGCGTTAGGACATCAAAGGGGTTCATTTACAACTATATTGCTAACCAGAGATAGGGTAAGGACTTGAAATTATCCAAAGGAAAAGGTGTTAGACACCCATCAGGATCCATAAGTGTGGTTCGCGACTAAACAGCTTTTGTGAATTTGTACAGCTTAGCAAACAAACAAATAAAGGCTCAAATAAGAGGGAATTTAAGTCTTAAGCATGCCGATGTTTGAAAAAAATAGTAAAGAAGGTTAGATTTTGAAAAAAGATTACGATCTAAGCATACAAAGGGTATCCTAGATTTATATGGATCACATCAGTACAATACCCGGTAATCACTCCTCAAAGAGGGGCTACACGTGGTATTAGCGCACCGGTCCATATCCATATTCTACCCTTTTCCCACCCCGTGAAACTAACCAAAATCGAGTGTTGGTCTCGACCTCTATTGCATGCTATTACACGTCCCTTCCTATTAGTTCCGGAGGAATTTAGGACTTCTATCCTATAAGGGATGTTTTAGGCAGACCCTCAGGTTTGAAGGAAAAACACTAAGGAGACATATAAGAACATGTAGGACTGCAATTAGGGGGAAACACAGAAAAGCAGAGAAAAGGCACAAGTATACCTCCACAAGTAATGCAAATAGGCAGCACGACTCATACACAGTTAAGGTCTTTTGATTCAGATCCTAAAACATGGTATATAAATGATAATAACAAAGACAGATTTATTGCATAACTCAGAGAGGAAGTCTTAATCAGTTTTACTTACTGATTTTATCATGTTGATAATTAAGCAGCCTACATAAATAGACATATTTCCAGTTTTAACAACTTTAATTACCTAAGGCTTGCTTAGGCGTAGGACGATGCTCAGTAATTACCCAGATTATTAAATAAATTGTTTGAGTTGTTTTGCCTAAACATGTTGTGCTTAGGTGTTGCACCAAATGTAGAATTATCACTAGTTGTTTAGAGATATGGTAAAACAGTTTTAGGTCCTTTTTCATGCATTGGTAATTAGGCGGGGAATGAGTCCTAAAACATGATATCTAGTGCACATATATGGATACACAATGATGCATATACAGAGTCCTAAGAAGGATTTCTAAATGCACAAAAATTACAGCATTAAGCATGATTTCAGAAGATGCAAGAGTGGCAGTTTATTTTAGTGTTGTTTACTCTAAATAGGATCTCTAAGTGTTCATGGCAGCATAGAGCATGATTGCAAAGTACTGATTATTAACACATTTTAACGCAGGATTCTCTAAGTGATATAGTGAGATGAACATGCTGAAAACAGTAAGTATAAGTCCTAGGGAACATGATCTCTAATGCATGAAATGAGTCCTAAGCATGGTCTCTATTGCGCAAGTAGGAATATAAACCTAATAACATGTCTTCTACCCTTTCAATAGCTAAAGCATACCTAATCACCCTTCCCTTTCCACTATCTATCCCCAGAGTAATTTAGAAGTAGTTATTACAGGCCATTTTTATAAATTACATAATTGAAATAAGAAAAAAGGAGTTATGCTATAGGGAGCCTACTGATAGGCCCAAAATCCCCAGAATGCCTCAAGTGCCATTAGTTCACAGTCTTTCATATAATCCAGGTGTGTCAGAGTTCCCTAAGGATCTCAAAGGATCTCGGGCAATGCTCACACCCAGGTTTCATAACCAAGATAGAGTAAGTGCAGTGTGGAAAGGCCAACTCTTATGTGTCAAAGTTCAGAGGGAGCTCAAGGGTCCCAAGGCAATGCTCATACAAGAGGGGCAGAACCTAATGTCTAAGAGTATAGTGGAAGTGCTTGACATTGTTTTGAAAGAGTTGAGTTGGAAAACTGTTTGAAAATGAGTAGTTTGAAATAAGTTTTGGAGAACAGAAGATTTTACTTTTAGTGAAAAATAGTTTGAAAGGAAGAGGGTAAGGTAATCAACAACTCAGAACCATATCAGAATGCATAGTGCAAGGAAGCAGTCACAAACAAGGAAAGGGGGAATTGAGGACAAGTAGTTCATTTGTGAAAGCATATCGGCACACAGGTTAACACCAGAGAAGTACTACAGAACTTAAATAGTCATAGCAATAGTCTATCACAAAGTGTTCATACCAGGAGCTTAACAACATTATATTAAGGGGTGCTAAACATAGTTACACATTAGGTCCAGGGGACGGGTTCAGGATTACATAGTAACTAGGGGTCATGACATGCTTATAGTGTTAGGAATCAGGGGTAATGCAGAATTATAGTGGAAACATGTAAGAGAGAGAGAAATAGACATGCTGGACTAGGGGGTAAAAGGAAAATCACATAGATAGAACATGCATGCTAATTGGAAGGTAAACAGCAGAACCAAGGGTAGAAACATAAGAGAAACAAAAGGAATCGTAATACAAACAGAAACATATTGTTTTGGATGCTACAAACTTAAACTGAAAATATACTAGTTGAATGAAAGAATAAGTGCGAAGGGCAGAGAAATAACATGAAGAGAAGTAGAGAAGTAGTGTGTAGAGCAATAGAACAGTATAATCACTCAGTCTTGGATTTCAGCTGACTGAGTAGCAAGTAAACAACAAGAGAAACAAGAGAGTATGTGTGTGTAAGAGAGCTCAAAACAATGTATTGTTTGTGTCTGTGTTAGTGAAAGACTATAGTTCTTATAGTTGAAAAACGGGTGGTAAAATAAAGTAAGAATCATAGTATCATGGTAATTAAGGAACTCAGAATCAATCCATAAGAAGATTACGGCAAGAACTCCCTTAAGTTAAGGGATTTTAATTCAAACGTAAGAACCAGTAGCATATAAGGTAATAAAGAATCAGTACGTGACTAATAATGAAGGAATCAAAGTTCATTAAGCATAGGGCAGTCAATTAGGAATAAATTCGGAAACTTTAATTAAGGAAAGGGTTCAGTAAAAATAAAGTACTGCAACAAATAAGGTAATGGAATCAATTAGTTCAAACAGATGAGTAGAATTCTAGTGTTTTAAAAGAATCATCTCAATCAGACCATCAAATAAGGAAATCAGAATCAGTCAAGAGAGAGTCATGATTCCATACTTCAATATATATATAGAGAAGAGCAAACAGTCATAGCAAACATGCAGGGTCAGCAATATCGACAGAAGGGGGCAAGAGATGAACAAACAGGAATGAATACAATCACATAAGTAAACTAAAGACTCAATAAACACAAGTATGGTAACCACAGAAACTTAACAAGAATCGAGTAGTCATACTAACACATAGAACAAAAATAAAGAAGACCTAAATTTAGAGTTTTTAACAGAGGCGAGTTGAAAAAGCAGTAAGAACATATAATCATTCGAGATATGCAAGGAAAATGTTTAAACATAAAGAAAAGTCAGTTTAAACGAGTGTAAAATAAATTCTGAGAAACCCTAACTTTAAAGAAAGTAAAACGGTTTAAAGCTAATGATTTTTAAGGACAGGTTTGATAATCAGTGTAGAACATAGAAAGAAACATACTTGAATCGTAAAAAATAGCACAGATCTAAGAGATTGAACAAAAGTTAGGGTTTCTACGGAAACCCAAATAGAAACGGAAGAACCTGTTGTAAACCTCAAGGATCGTAACAAAAATATTGTGATTTTTCCCAAAATCACACCGGAGAAGCTATCAACAACCAAAACAGAAACCCTAGACGCAAGTCGGCATGGCCCAGGGCCCTTGAAGGCCTCAGAGATGATGAGCAAGGTGGGGGGAGAACCATTGGAGGCTTGGGGTTGAAAGGTGGTCGACGGAGATGGCCGGAGAGGGAGGCGGAGGTTGAGGTGGCTAGGGTTAGGTTGAGAGAAGAGAAGAGACGAGAGCATCTGAAGGCGGCGGGGGTTTGGGAATGATTCAGAGTTAGGGGTCTTTAGGAATTAAAAAGGAAAGAGTTTGGAAAGATTTAGATTGCACCCTGGTTTCTGAGCTGCCTACATATCCTTGGTTTTACAGGAACATGTCATATGTAGTTCAGGAGTCATCGGCGAGGTATACCGATGAATTTTTACAAGAACGGACACAACATATAGGGTTAGGTGCACAAACGGATTTCGGGAATGGTTAGGAAAACCGAAGCGGGACCGCTCCTACTAGGATAGCCGTTGATCCCCAGATTACCTACAAATAAGTAATACCAGCATATATTGTGCGTAAATTTAAACATGATGCAAGTTCCCGTTGGACTATGAAGGTTGTCTTCAGACATTTAAGAATGACGTCCTCAGACCATGACGTCCTGGGCTATGAATTGCTTGATGCAGGATTCGCAGGCCATGAAATAATGTTCTCGGGCCATGAGGATGGTGCCTCCGAACCATGACGCCTTTGAATAATGATATGCAAAATTGAGAGAGATCCTCAGGCCATGACATGATGTTCTCGGGCCATGAAAATGGTGCCTCCGAATGATGACGTATTTGGATGAGTTGGCGATATTTCATCCCATGCAGATGCAATAGAATGATGGTGACGAGACAGAGCTTAGTCTTGCGAATTGAAGGGCAGAGCTTAGCCCGAAAGGAAAGCGAAGTAAATAGTGCTTGAGACAACGGTTAGTCTCGAAAGGTAAATTGGAAGCAGAGCTTAGCCTCGGAAGGTAGAATGGTAGCCTTATGCAATGCAGATGGAGACAATGCTTAGTCTCGGAAGACAGAATGGTAGCCTTGTGCAATGATGTAGGTGGAGGTGGAGCTTAACCTCAGAAGGAAGAATGGTAGCCTTGTGCAAAGATGCAAATGCAGATGGAGACATTGCTTAGTCTCGGAAGGTAGAATGGTAGCCTTATGCAATGATGTAGGTGGAGGTAGAGATTAACCTTGGAAGGCAAAATGGTAGCCTTATGTAAAGATGCAAATGCAGATGGAGACATCGTTTAGTCTCGGAAGGCAGAATGGTAGCCTTATGCAAAGAAATCAAATGACAGTAGGAATTCTTAGCTGGTGATGAATTGCGGCATTGTGATTATTGAGAGAATTATGACTGCGGAGCATTGAGGCATGTACGAACGTCGGCAAGTGCAATAGTTTTGGGAGTCGTATTTTGGACAATGTTTTTCCCCTGGGCAGACAATTCGTTTAGGGATTTTGCAACCTTAGTGCCTGCAACCAAAAAAAGATTGTGAGTTCTATAAACGGGGGTGTTAGTTCGTATCCCTGCTGGATTTTCTCGACTTGCTGGGCTCGATCTGATGATACTGTCTGTATTATTGGGGTAGCGTTTCTAAACAAAGTTGTTTCAAAAGCAAACATGCATGATTTTGTAAAATCATAATGTATAAAAAATAATTTTGGGATAAACCTACGACCGTGACACGGCTAGGGACATTGCAACCTCTCCTGTTATAGAATTTTGAGGGTCCTCCTCAAAATTGTCCCCATTTTGATGGGTGAATGCTTCTGGCTACTGCTCGTGCCTGCGATTGGATGATCTTACTTCAGAATTTTGAGGGTCTTTTTCAAAATTCTGCCTCAGTTTTCAATTGCGGGGAAAAATGAAATTTTTATTGAATTTTGACCAAACCCATAAGGCTGCCTATGTATCCCCTCTTAAACGGGAATCAGGTCGGGCGTAGTTCAATTTACATCATTGAGAAAGCATAAAGATTGCACATAGTAGCGTTTGACTGCATCTGAATTGATTGGCTTTGGCCAGACTTCTCCGTCCATTTCTGCGAGTATAAGTGCTCCTCCTGTTAGTACCCGGTGAACTATGTACGGACCCTTCCAGTTGGGGGAGAACTTCCCTTTGGCTTCGTCTTAATGTGGAAAGATTTTCTTCAGCACCAGCTGCGCCGGTGTGAACTTTCTAGGCTTAACTCTCTTGTTGAAGGCTCGGGTCATTCTGTTCTGATAGAGTTGACCATGAGAGACTGCATTCATTATTTTTCCATCTATGAGGGCTAGTTTCTCATAACGACTCTTTACCCATTATGCGTCGCTGAGCTCAGCTTCTTGTATAATTCTTAGAGATGGAATCTCGACTTCGGCAGGAATAACAGCCTCAGTACCATAAACTAACATATAGGGAGTTGCCCCTGCTGAGGTGCGAACTGTGGTGCGATATCCCAATAAGGAAGATGATAACTTCTCGTGTCATTTCTTGTGCCTTTCTATCATCTTTCTTAGTATCTTTTTGATGTTTTTGTTGGCGTCTTCTACAACGCCATTCATCTGAGGTTTGTAAGCTATGGAATTCTTGTGTTTGATCTTGAAATCCTCGCACATAGCTTTCATCAGGTCATTGTTGAGATTGGAACCATTGTCGGTGATGATTGACTCAGGAATCCTGAATCGACAAACAATACGGTCCCGGACGAAGTCTGACATGACTTTCTTAGTCACTGCTTTGTAGGATGCTGCTTCGACCTATTTGGTGAAATAGTCGATGGCTACCAGAATGAAACTGTGTCCGTTGGAGGCGGCATGCTCGATTGGTCCAATTATGTCCATGCCCCAGGCGGCGAACAGCCATGGTGAGCTTGTTGCGTTGAGCTTGTTTGGAGGTATCTTTATCATATCTGTGTGTATCTAATAATGGTGGCATTTCCGGACATACTGGATGCATTCTGTTTCCATAGTCATCCAAAAGTAACCAGATCGGTTTATCTTCTTTGCCAGAACAAAATCGTTCATATGCAGGCCACAGGTCCCAGCATGAATCTCCTTTAGCAGCTTGGATGCTTCCTTTGCATTGACACAACGTAATAATCCCAAATCGGGAGTCCTCCTATATAGGATTACTCCGCTGTGAAAGAAGTTGTTGGATAGTCTTCGAAGTGTGCGTTTCTGAGTGGGATTTGCAAGCTCTGGTAATCTCATTTTGCCAAATACTCTTTGATGTCATAAAACCAAGGATTTCTGTCTGCTTCCTCTTAGACATGGGCACAATAGGCTGGCTGATTATGGATCTTTATGGGAAAAGGATTAATGAAATTCTTGTATGGGTGTTAGATTATTGAGGACAAAGTATCCAATGCATCGGCGAACTCATTCTGGATTCTGGGGACATGCCGAAATTCTGTCTTTGTGAACCTCTTTCTTAATTCCTATACGTGGTGCAGATACGACAGTAACTTGGAATTCTTGGTAGCCCACTCTCCTTGTACCTGATGTACCAGCAAATCTGAGTCACCAATCACTAACAGCTCCTGGACGTTCATGTCAATGGCCATGTTGAGCCCTAAGATACAAGCTCCATACTCTGCCATGTTGTTGGTGCAGGGAATCTGAGTTTGTCATATATATCGGATAATGCTAATCGGTTTCTGATATTAGGACTGCTCCAATGCCAATTCCCTTGAAGTTCGCCTCTCCATCGAAGAACATTCTCCAACCGTCATAGGATTCTGCAATGTCTTCTCCTATGAATGATACCTCTTCATCAGGAAAATACATTTTCAGAAGTTCGTATTCTCCGTCTACAGGGTTCTCAGCAAGATGGTATGCCAGTGCTTGTCCCTTGACCGCTTTCTGAGTCACATTGATAATATCGAACTCACTCAGCAAGATTTGCCACTTGGCTATCTTGCCAGTGGGCATAGGCTTCTGAAATATGTACTTTAATGGATCCATCCTTGATCTGAGATACGTTGTGTAGGCACAGAAGTAATGCCTCAGCTTCTGGGCTACCCAAGTCAAAGCACAACAAGTGCGTTCCAATAGAGAATATCTGGCCTCGTACGGAGTGAACTTCTTGCTGAGATAATAAATAGCTTGCTCCTTTCTTCTTGTTGCATCGTGCTGCCCCAGAACGCAGCCGAAAGATCCATCTAACACTGCAAGGTAGAGTAACAGAGGTCTACCTGGCTCAGGCAGTACCAAGACTGGTGGTGTTGATAGGTATGCCTTGATTTGTCGAAAGCCTTTTGACAATCATCGGTCCACTTTGTTGCGGCATCCTTCTTCAACATCTTGAAGATCGACTCACAGATAACTATAGACTGTGCTATGAATCGGTTGATGTAATTAAGTCTCCCCAAGAAACTCATCACATCTTTCTTGTTCCTTGGCGGTGGTAGTTCTTGAATGGCTTTGACCTTTGACGGATACAATTCTATCCCTCGGCGGCTGACAATGAACCCGAACAACTTTCCAGTAGGAACCACGAATGCACACTTCGTGGGGTTCAGCTTCAGATTGTATCTCCGCAACCTTTTGAAGAACTTCCTCAAATCTTCCATGTGGTCAGTGTATTTCCTAGACTTGATAATAACATCATCCACGTATACCTCGATCTCTTTGTGAATCATGTCGTGCAAGATGGTGGTTATAGCCCTCATGTAGGTGGCCCCTGCTTTCTTCAGGACGAATGGAATCATCTTGTAACAATACACTCCCCATGGCGTAATAAAAGCCGTTTTCTTAGCATCTTCCTCATCCATCCAGATCTGATGATAACCAGCGAAGCAATCCACAAATGATCGTAGTTCATGCTTGGCGCAATTGTCAATCAGGATATGTATATTTGGCAAAGGGAAGTCGTCTTTCGGACTAGCCCGGTTGAGATCCCGGTAATCGACATAGACTCTAACCTTCCCATCATTCTTTGGTACCGGCACAATGTTGGCTAACCATGTCGGGTACTCAACTACCCTGAGAACCTTGGCATTGATCTACTTGGTGACTTCTTCTTTGATTTTCAAACTCATGTCGGGTTTGAACTTCCTGAGCTTTTGTTTTACCGGTGGACACATTGGATTGGTAGGCAGTTTGTGAGCCACAATAGACGTACTTAGACCATTCATGTCGTCATACGACCAGGCGAATATGTCCTCTTACTCCTTTAGAAATTATGTGTATTCTTTCTTTTCTGACGGCGACAAATGAATGCTGATTCGTGTTTCCTTAATGTTTCCTGAATCTCCCAGGTTGATGATTTCAGTCTCGTCCAGGTTGGACTTAGGTCTGTTTTCAAAATTCTCAACTTCCTTGACAATCTCGTCAGGTATGTCATCTTTTTCTGAATCCGCGTCTGTTTGCTGCGTTGTCTCGTTGCATGTCACATTCATCGGTTCATCAAGACAGGCAATAGTAATATTGTATAGGTAAAGCAATGAGAGAAAAAATGATAGCAATAAATATTGATTCGTAAGAAAAATTTAAAAATTCTTTTGATAAACTGAATGATTGTTTTGAACATTGAAGATCTTATTGCAGGAATTAAAATGCGAAAAAGGAAATCATTTTGTAAAGAAAATAGTGAATAATGCTTGTTTTAGCCTTGCTTCCCCGGGGCTCTTTGGGCTTTGATTGTACTGACAGTCCAATTCTTGAGGTACGTCCCTCTACTCACAGCCAGTATAGAAGAGCCTTCCTCCCCCCTCCTCGAAAATAACACAGCAATCCATATCACTGTCCTCCAGAAATAAGTTCGTCATTGCTGCAAGTACTTTTTCTTCGTCTGATCCATAAATAACATCGGCATGTTGGAAGTTCTGCTCCAGATGCTGTATTGGTTGCTCCAAAGGGTAATAAGGACCGCGCCATGGTGGCGACCAGTTTTTGAATTCTTCCCAAGTGTATTTGTACCCCAAACCGAAAGTGGTGCCGTGTTTCTTGAGTTTGATAGGTTTGGAGATCCCCTGAAGGTTCTTGCCGAGCCCTTTACCTGGCTTGTAACCTCGCCAATTCATCATACTTGAGATCTTTCTATCCCACCATTTTTTTTTGTCGATAGTGTTGACCTGTTCAATGTGGTGGTAAGTTTCTCCACCCAGCTTCTTTCTTCTTTCAATCACCGGAATAGTCTGGCGACTGTAAATAGGGTTGCTACCGTCACCATGAATAATCACCTCTTGGTGGTTTCACTCGAACTTCACTGCATGATGCAGCATTGATGCTACGGCCCCAGCAGCATGGATCCAGGGCCGTCCCAATAACAGATTGTAGGACGCTGGCACATCTATCACTTGGAAGTCCATCTCGAACCAGGTTGGCCCCATTTGTAGGCATAGGCTGATCTCACCAATGGTGGACCTCTGAGATCCATCGAAGGCTTTCACGTTGATTGCTTCATCCTTTATCTCATGCAGCCCTTTAACCAATTTCTTGAGCGTTATCAACAGACAAATGTTAAGACTGGATCCCCCATCGATTAGGATCCTGGTGATGAAATAATCTTTGCATTGCACAGTTATGTGCAGTGCTTTGTTATGGCCCAGCCCTTCAGGAGGCAGCTCGTCCTCATGGAAAGTGATCTTGTGACTCTCCAACACTTGGCGCACCATATTAGCCATTTCTCCAATAGTGATGTTGTTTGGCACATAGGCTTCGTTCAACACCTTCAATAAAGCATTCATGTGCGTCTCAGAATTGTGCAGCAAAGAGATGATGGATATTTGCACTGACGTTTTGTTCAACTGGTCGATGACTGAATACTCCTTGGTCTATACTCTCCTCTAAAGGTCGCCCGGACCTGTCTCGATAATGGGAGACCGATTGGAAGCCTGCCTGCTGGATTCAGCTAGATGTTCAGGGGTATAGACTCTACCAGCTCTTGTCATACCCTGCGCTGCAACAACTTCTTCAGTCTTGACTTTGCCTTTCCTTCTCGCCTCCGCTGTATAGTCCCATGGTACAACATCTGTATAGAAAGGTGGTGCGGTCGATATCGCCATCGTGAGTGGTGCATCTACCCTCACTTCAAATAGAACATGTTCCTGGGGTGGCAAGACTGCAACCTCAAATGGCGCGGGTGTATTTGTCGGAGACACGAACTCAATCAATCGATACTAGTGTCTTTGCAGGTGATGCTACTTCAAACTCAAGAGGCATGAACATATTTACCTCAGCATCCTTAGACGGTTGAATCTGGACTATGATCGGGTTGAGAGTGACTGCAGGTTTCTTTGGATCATCGCCTTCTACGATCAACCCAATTGATCCCTCGGGGTCCCAATCATCTTCTATTTCAATCAAGTGGATGCCTCCACCCTTATGGTCTGGAAGAGGATTGTTGCAGACGTTTGGAGCGAATTCTTTTGCCACGATGACCTTGTGGTCAATCAGGGATTATATCTTGTCCTTCAAAGAGCGGCACTCATCGACGGTGTGCCCCTTCATGTCGGATGGTATGCACATGACTTGTTTGGGTTGACCCATTGAGAAGGATTCTCAGGGGTTGCAGCAGGGATGGGGGTGACATAACCAGCAGCTTTGAGCTTCTCATACAGCTGGTCGATGGGTTCAGCAAGGGCGGTATACTATTTTGGAGGTCTGCGATCAAAATTAGGAAGAGGTCTAGGGAAGTTTTGACGGGTAGGGGGTGATTAGTAATGAGATGGTTGGGAATTGTAAGTGTGGTAGACAGGAGCGGGTTGTGATTATCTGGGTGAAGCAGGTTGTGAGTATCTGGGTGAAGCAGGTGATATGTCGGTGGTGGAGGTGATTGATAAGTTGGTGGTGGAGCTTGGTATGAGAGTGCTTGGTAATTTGGGGTTGGTTGATATGTGAGTGGAGGTGTTGGGTAATTTTTGTATTAGAGTGGGGATTTGGTTCTTTTTGCAACCATCACGGCTCCCACATCTCTTTTCTTAGACACACCACCAGATTGCAAAGCCTTGTTTGTAGCTTCCAAGGCTTCAAAATTTGTGACCATACCTCTCTTGATACTTTCTTCAATCCGTTCACCTAATTTGATAATGTCGGAGAACTTGTGGTTCTCAATCATCATCAACCATTCATAGTACTGCGGGTCCTGGTCCCGGACAAAGAACTTGTTCATCTGCTCCTCTTCTAAGGCGGGTCTGACCTTGGCAGCTTCGGACCTCCAACTAGTAGCATACTCGCGAAATGTCTCTGTGGGCTTCTTTTTCAAATTCTGAATATATAACACGTCTGGTGCGTTCTCTGTGTTGAACCTGAATCTATCCATAAAGTCAGATGCCATGCTCACCCAATTCAACCATTTCTTGGGATCTTGGCTGATGTACCAAGACAATGCATCTCCTTTAAAGCTCCTCATGAACAGCTTCATGCGGATCCTTTCATCCTTTCCTACTCCAATCAGCTTGTCACAATAAGTTCTCAGGTGGACCCTTGGATCACCTATACCATCAAACATTTCAAACTTAGGAGGTTTGTATCCCTTAGGCAGTTCGACATCGGGCTGTATGCAGAGGTCTTCATAGTTCAACCCTTCGACTCCCTTGATTCCTTCAACACCTTGAACCCGACTAGTCAGCTTCCTAAGTTCTTCGGCCAATTTCTTGATAAGCAGGTCCTTTTCATCAGACTCGGGTGTGTATGTGATAGGGGGAGTGAAGTGTGGCAGGGTCTCCATGTAGATGGGATTGTTATGGTGGCCTGGAGCATGAGTGTGGAAATGGTCATTTGTGGAGTTCTGAGGTTCTGGGATAAGCAGTGGGTTGTTGTTTGGAGTATGGTAGGCATTGCAGTGTGCTGGAAGAGTTTGGTTCTTTGGTGGGGTGGTGTAATGATGAGTTGTGGAATGATTTTGCTGCTTTGAGATGTTTTGAGGAGGTGTAGGATTTTGGATGTTGACGTCTGGGACGTTGAGGGAGAATGACAGGTTTTCCAGATTTCGAACTTGATCAAGCTCTTCTTGGAATTTTAACAACTTCCGTTCCAGGTGCGACACAATTTCATTCTAAAGACGAATACCCTGGACATCAGTGTCCTCTTCCTGTTCAACCACATTCTCATTTCTATTGTTGCCTGAATCTTCTATTTTGTTTTTGCCTTTGTTCTTGACTTTGGGAGGACTAAGAGGAGTAGAGGGTGGAGGGCCCCTGGATCTTGTAAGATAGGATGATGATGCCAGAGTGCACGAACTAACCTTTGGGGAGGGGAATAAATAATTAAAGAAAAAAAACAAGAACAAAAGGTAGCCAAGTCAGTGAGGATTATGAAAAGTATTGCGGTATTTAAACACATAGTGCGGGAATGTAAAGTGCGTCCTAATTTGGGGAGCTATTTTGTGCCCGAGGTAGACCTAGCGACAAATTGATTTGGAGAACTTAAGATTCTAAATGCCTCATTTTATTGATAAGAAAATAGACGAATCCCAAAACGACACTAAATAAACAGGAAGTAAAGGTCACTAGTGGCCATTGGCCTTATTACATTGATAAGTAAAATAAATACATTCCTAGCTACTTGGTCCCAGAAGGACCTTCCCCAGACTCGGCATTCTTGCTTCCCTTGTACAACTCCCCCAACTCGTGAAGCCCTAGCAACAGGTATGCTCTGGCTAGATGTCCTCCGTCGGTCCCTCCAGCCTTTTGATAGTCTTGAATCCTTTTGAGAAATTTTTTCTCCAGCTTCACTATGACCCTCTCCAAACACCCTAACCTTTTGTTGGTGCTGATAGCCACATCCTTCCATTCCTCGATCAATTTCTTATCAAACTCATGTATTTCGCAGTACTCATCCTCACACTCACAGATCCTCTTGCGCAGTTGGTTGTTTTTGACTTGTGCCTCGGCCTTTTCATCTATAACCCTGTGGCCCTGAACGAACCCTGGCTCGCTCAGACCACCACAATTTTCTACCAACCAACCAGGATAGAAAGGGGTACAACCAGCATGGTATCTGTCTGGCTCGATGGTGTCCTTATCCATTACAATCTTGTAGTGCCACATGTGCTGGGCTTGGCACTTGTGAGGACTATCGTCATTTTGGAAGTCCGCTCAAATATGGCTCATCTTGTCGACCCTGGGTATGACTTGCTTCTTAGCCGCTTGCCTCATAACTCGAAGATGGACGTAAGGGTATGTCCCTCTTAGACCAATCAGTATTAGGAACGGTGCATCTCTAAAACGGTTGATGAACTCCTCTGTCGGAAACCACTCGAACATCAAATGTACCTGTTCTTCAGTCAGATTACCAAAGAGCTCGACCCATGCTTTGGCGTTCTCAGGATGAGCAAACATGTCGGGGATGTAATCCATTCGCTCTAGATAGTGGAAAGCGATGTGGTCATCCCAAGCTCTTCTATGAACTTCTTGTCGGTACTCGCCCTTTTGGAGATGTTCCATGAGCCAAAGATAAAGTAGCAGATTGCAGCTTTCGAAATGTCTTTCCCCTCGTTGACACTTTTCCAAGGCTCGATATATGTCTGCAATAATCATGGGCACAATACTGAAGTTTTGCCCATCAGTTCCTTCTATTAGTGTCTTGGTTACCATGGCTAATCTAGTGTGGATTCTCTCCTTCTTTATTGGAAACACGATCAGACCCAAGAAGCAAAACATGTAGACGAATACTCTACGGTGGATGTGTCCCAAGGATGTGATGGAAAACTCGTCGTGGTAGGTACGGTATGATTTTATGTGACCATACCTCCCTTACAAGTAGTCAAAAGGGATGTATGACTTCTTTAAGCATACCAGTTCTGCATTCTTCTTCAGACACATCATTTTGAGGAAAGCTTTGCCAGTGCAGTTTTCAGGCATTAGCAACCCCGGGGTTTCCCATACTAGGCTAGCCAATCCTCCTATTTCCTCCAGCAAAGGTGTCATTTCAATGCCCCCAAAGCGGAACACGGACCTTTCACAATCCCAGAACAGGGCAGCAACCTCTATTATTATGTTGTTAGGCTGGATTTCTAGGAGAGATGGTAGATTGCCCAAGTATTTCCTGACAAGAGTTTTGTCACTAGAGTGTAAATCTTCCTACCAACTTAGCAATCTTGGAGGGATATTGGAGACCATGCCGAATCTGGGGACTTCGTGCCTCATTTTTCTGCAAGGCAAACAATGTTAGAACCCTTACCACCAGCAGACTCGACTATTTAACACCAACAATTAGCATAAAGCATTTAGTTCTCCAAATAAATGCACAAAACGTGATGATGTCTGTTTCGGTTTAGGGAAACCCAGTGGACTTTTGGATAAGGCAATCTTAAAAGCTATCGTTCGGACCACACTTTAGCCTGGCTAGGTTTGACCATGATGCATGAAACAACATAATAGAGTAAGATTTCTATGGGGTTTTAGACTGGTACCCTCAAGCGGACAACTCAAGGGGGAAAGGCACGGAACCGTCGACTGCACCGCTGATCGACTAGTTTTACCGCAAATAAGCCTTTCCGAATTTAGGGGTACTAATATAGGAAGATCGCAATCACTCATCAAGTGTTGCTATAGTATTTTGTTTGGCACGAGTGGAGTATGAATGGTGAGCATGATTACGCAATAATGAATAAGCATTAAAGACACGTTGTCATGTATTTGCACGTTATGAAAGCAGTAAATACAGTAGTTTATAATTTAAAAGAGGTTACAAAGGAAGGAAACAGAAAGAGCATGTCAGTTACTTTTGAAGAATGCTTAAAGAAATAGACAAGTAATTACACAAAAAAAGGGGAAAGGGAAAGGTCGCAAGTATTAACAAAGTAAAGACAAGTTCAAAAAGCCATTTGAAATGGTAAAATCCTAGATACATCCCCAGCAGAGTCGCCATGCTGTCGCGCCCCCTCTTTCCTCGCAGAGATCAGGTTTATGACATTCGGTTGGGACAACTCTTTCCTTTTGGGAAAGGGGTTTGTATTTTTGAGAGTCGCCACCTAACGATTTTTAAAGGTGAGTTAGGACACCAAAGGGGTTCATTTACAACTATGTTGCTAACCATAGATAGGGTAAGGGCTTGAAATTATCCTAAAGGGAAGGTGTTAGGCACCCCTCAGGATCCACAAGTGTGGTTCCCGGCCAAACAACTTTTGTGAATTTGTACAGCTTAGTAAACAAACAAATAAAGGCTCAAATAATAGGGTATTTAAGTCTTAAGCAGGCCGATTTTTGAAAAAAATAGTAAAGAAGGTTAGATTTTGAAAAAAGATTACGATCTAAGAATATAAAGGGTATCCTAGGTTTATATGGATCACATGAGTAATACCCGGTAATCACTCCTCAAAGAGGCGCTATACGTGGTATTAACGCACCTGTCCATATCTATATTCTACCATTTTCCCACCCCGTGCAAGTAACTAAATCGAGTGTTGGTATCGACCTCTATTGCATGTTATTACCCGTCCCTTCCTATTAGTCCCGGAGGAATTTAGGACTTCTATACTATAAGGGATGTTCTAGGCAGACGCTCAGGTTTGAAGGAAAAACACTAAGGCGACAGATAAGAACATGTAGGACTGCAAATAGAGTGAAACACAGAAAAACAGAGAAAAGGCACAAGTACACCTCCACAAGTAATGCAAATAGGCAGCACGACTCATACACATTTAAGGTCTTTTGATTCAGATCCTAAAANTCCTGTTGATAATTAAGCAGCCTACATAAATAGACATATTTCCAGTTTTAACAACTTTAATTACCTCAGGCTTGCCTAGGCGTAGGATGATGCTCAGTAATTACCCAGATTATTAAAGAAATTGTTTGAGTTGTTTTGCCTAAACATGTTGTACTTAGGTATTGCATCAAATGCAGAATTATCACTAGTTGTTTAGAGACATGGTAAAACAGTTTTAGGTCCTTTTTCATGCATTGGTAATTAGGCGGGGAATGAGTCCTAAAACATGATATCTAGTGCACAGATAGGGATGCAGAATGATGCATATACAGAATCCTAAGCAGGATTTCTAAATGCACAATAATATTACAACATTAAGCATGATTTCAGAAGATGCAAGAGTGGCAGTTTATTTTAGTATTGCTTACTCTAAACATGATCTCTAAGTGTTCATGGCAGGATAGAGCATGATTGCAAAGTACTTATTATTAACACATTTTAACGCATGATTCTATAAGTGATATGATAGTGAGATGGACATGCTGAAAAAAGTAAGTATAAGTCCTAGGGAACATGATCTCTAATTCATGAAATGAGTCCTAAGCATGGTCTCTATTGCGCAAGTAGGAATATAAACCTAATAACATGTCTTCTACCCTTTTAATAGCTAAAGCATACATAATCACCCCTTCCCTTTCCACTATCCATCCCTAGAGTAGTTTACAAGTAGTTATTACAGGCCATTTGCATAAATGAAATAAGAAAAAAAAAGGAGTTATGCTATAGGGAGCCTACTGATAGGCCCAAAATCCCCAGAATGCCTCAAATGCCATTAGTTCACAGCCTTTCATATAATCCAGGTGTGTCAGAGTTCCCTAAGGATCTCAAAGGATCCCGGGCAATGCTCACACCCAGATTTCATAGCCAAGATACAGTAAGTGCAGTGTGGAAAGGCCAACTCTTGTATGTCGAAGTTCAGAGGGAGCTCAAGGGTCCCTATGCAATGCTCACACAAGAGGGGCAGAACATAATGTCTAAGAGTATAGTGGAAGTGCTTGACATAGTTTTGAAAGAGTTGAGTTGGAAAACTGTTTGACAATGAGTAGTTTGAAATAAGTTTTGGAGAAGGGTGCTAAATAGAGCTACACATTAGGTCCAGGGGAAGGGTTCAGGATTACATAGTAACTAGGGGTCATGAGTACATGCCTGTAGTGTTAGGAATCAGGGGTAAGGCAGAATGATAGTGAAAACATGTAAGAGAGAGCAATAGACATGATGAACTAGGGGGAAAGGGGAAATCACATAGACAGAACAGTCATGCTAATTACAAGGTAAACAATAGAACCAAAAGTAGAAACATAAGAGAAACAAAAGGAATCGTAATACAAACAGAAACATATTGTTTTGGATGCTGCAAACTTAAACTGAAAACATACCAGTTGAATGAAAGAATGAGTGCGAAGGGGAAGAAAATAAAGTGAAGAGAAGTAGAGCAGTAGTGTGTAGAGCAATAGAACAGTATAATCACTCAGTCTTCGCTTCCAGCCGACTAAGTAGCAAGTAAACAGCAGGAGAAACAAGAGAATATGTGTGTGTAAGAGTGTTCAAAACAGCGTATTGTTTGTGTCTGTGTTAGTGAAAGATTAGAGTTTTTATAGTTGAAACGGGTAGTAAAATAAGGTAAGAATCATAGTAGCATGGTAATTAAGGAACTCAGAATCAATCTATCAGAAGATCACGTCAAGTGCTCCCTTAAGTTAAGGGATTTTAATTCAAACGGTAAGAACCAGTAGCATATAAGGCAATAATGAATCAGTACATGACTAATAAGGAAGGAATCGAAGTTCATTAAGCATAAGGCAGTCAATTAGGAATAAATTCAGAAACTTCAATTAAGGAAAGGGTTCAATAAAAATAAAGTACTGCAGCAAATAAGGTAATGGAATCAATTAGTTCAAACAGACGAGTAGAATTCTAGGGTTTTAAAATAATCCTCTCAATCAGACCATCAAATAAGGAAATCAAAATCAGTCAAGAGAGAGTCATGATTCCATACTTTAACATATATATAGAGAAGAGAAAACAGTCATAGCAAACAGGAAGGGTCAACAATATCGACAGAAGAAGGAGAGATAAACAAACAGGAATGAATACAATCACACAAGTAAACTAAAGACTCAATAAACACAAGTATGGTAACCATAGAAACTTAACAAAAAATATAAGCTTCCGAAGTCGGTCATAACAATAATTTTGGAAATAATTATCGGATTTTATGAATTAAAAAAGGGAGAAAATAAATCAATTTAAACCCTTAAAATTATGGGAAAAATTATAAAAACCTTGTGAATGCTTAAATATGCATATATATGCTATTTTGAAGGTATTTATGCATGTTAAAAAATATAGGAAAAATTGGGTATCAACATCAATTATGACTTGTGTGCAAAATTTGAGGTCAATCGGACTTGATTTGATAGGTTTCAGCGTCGAGTGTAGAATCTGTTCAAAAGTTCATGAAGCTTGAATTGAAGTGAGATTCATGATTTTAGCGTTGTTTGAAGGCTAAACTAAGTCTACATCCTATTTTAGGACTTGTTGGTACATTCATAGGGGTCCCGAGTGGCTCGGGTGTGTTTCGGGGTGAGTTTCGAGCGAGTCTGGGCATTTCGGCACTCTGATGTTGTTCTGGAGTTTCGGGTGTGTTTCGGAAATTTTGAAGTGTGGGGGACACATTTTGGAGTGCTAAGGCAAAGCCTCAAGTGCAGACCGCAGAGGAAATGTGCGGACCACAAAGGAAATGTGCGGACCACAGAGGAAGTGCGGACCGACTTCGGAAGCTTATATTTTTTAATCTATACGGAATTTGGAGATGATTAAATAACAAAATTTATAGCTCTTTGAGTCTAGTTTTCATAAAGGTAAACCAATATTAATTTGGACATTTATATAAAAATTTATGGTCAATTTTCTAAAGCTTGGTAGTGCAAAGGCGACTGAAGTGCGGTCGCACAATTTGGATTTGCGGCCGCAGAACCTGGAATGTGCGGACCACACAAAAATAGTGCGGTCAGCACATTGAGGGATCAGATTTTGTACGATATGAACGAGGGTTTCATCTCATTTTTCATTTTTGGACTTTGGGAGCTCGGTTTGTAGCGATTGTTCATGGGATTTTTAAGAAATTCATCGGGGTAACTGATTCTAACTCGGATTTGGTTAATATACAGGAATATATCATTGTTTTCATCATTTAATTAGTATTTTGAGATGGAAATTCGGGTTAAATTGTAGAAATTTCATGAAACCAAATTTTTGGGATTTGAATATCGATTCGGAGTCGAATTTGAGTGAAACTAGTATGTTTGGACTCATAATCGAATGGGTTTTCGAATTTTGTGAGTTTCATCGGATTCCGAGACTTGGGCCCCATTGTCAAATTTTTGAGCAAAGTTAGAAATTTTTATAAATTGTTAAATTTCAAGAATTGGAGTATATTTTGATTAATTTGCACGTTGTTTGACTAGTTTCAGATTGAACGACACCAAGTTGGGGCTTTAGAGTGAAATTATGACCCGGAAGTGGGCTTTGAGATGAGGTAAGTCTCCTATATAACTCTCTGAGGAGGAAAACTACCCTTAGGTGATGTATTTATTATGTGCTACTTGTTACGGGGGCTACATACGCACGATGTGACGAGACTCCGTACGTAGCTAAATTCATGTTATTGTCCAGGTAGACTTAGGTTCACACTATGCTATAATTGTAATATAGAGGTTATGTTTGCTCATTAATTCCTTTATTTTCTATTACGACTTGAGACTAGACTTGCATAGAGTGATAGACTTGCTTTGGTAGAGATTTGACGCGCTTCATGATTAGCCGTGGAATAATTGTGCTCCTCTTATGGATTTATCCCAAGCTACGCGTTTCATAGAAAGGTTCTCCTTAAAAATTTATAACTCACACGTTTAGTTGTGAGTGGGGTCAAGGACCGTTCAAGCTTCTTATTCTAATGGGATCGAGCCGTTCGCCTTGGCAGTATTATGTACCACACTGTCATGGGAGTAGGCCATTCGCTTCAGTATAATATATGCATTTATGATTCGTGTCGTTCGACTCTCGGCAGTTCATAGATTATGATGGGATTGGACCTTACGCCTCGGCATTTCTGTATAATACTCTCATGGAATCTTGAGTAATATTTGACAAGAAGTCGGTATGCGTCTTCCTGATTTGAATTATGACGACATATTAAGTGAATAGCTTCTTAACTTGTGTTTCCTTATAACATTTGACATTGTTTTTCTTTATTGATGTGAGTTGGTTTGTTTAATTTCTGGTGATCAGACAGGACATGGCGTGACTCCTGATTTTCGAGGACATGACTCTTGATAGGAAGATGTGGAGGTCGAGCATTAGGGTTGTAGGTTAAAGGGTAGTCGAGCGGTTTTCCTCTTTGTCCCATTTTCCCTCTTTGTACCGACGAGTATGATATTGTTTTGTCTAGCTCTTCTAGCTATTTATGTTGTGCTTCACATTTTTGCATAATATTTGTGTTACTGCTTTTCCATTTATTTGTTGTATCTCACGTTGCTGATTATTTTTTGGGTTTTTCCTGCCAGAGGTATACTGTCTCTACGCCGAGGGTCTCCCGAAAATAGCCTCTCTACCCCCTCTGGGGTAGAGGTAAGTTTGGCGTACACTCTACCCTGCCTAGACCCCACTGGTAGAATTTTACTGGGTTGTTTTTGTTGCTCCAGTTGAGGAGGTAATTTCTAATTGAGAGCTTGAGCCTATTGTAGAGAGGAGGATTGTATCACGTATTTACACTTGCTTATTTCGTTCGTTTACTCTGCCCCATATCTGTTTACTTCTTATTATAACTGTCTTATTGGACCACTAGTAAGTGTCAATGTCGGCCCCTCGTAACTACTTATCTAGGGTTAGGCTAGATACTCACGGGCTACGCATTTATTTACGTACTCATGCTACACTTGCTGCACATTTTTGTGCAAGTACATATATGCCTGGTGGTCTTTTGGGTGTAGAGGCGCGGATGTTGCGAGGACTTACCGTGAACTGCATTTTATGTTACGATCTGCAACTTACAGTGTCTCCATCTAAGTTATTTATATTCTCCTGTCTAATTTGTATTTCATACAGATATTGTATTTTATTACATTTCCTAGTTGATGCTCATGCACTTGTGACACCGGGTTTTGGGGGTTCCTAAGAGTTGTTCATTATTGTAATTCGCGTAAATATTATCATTTATCCTGTAAATTCTATTTCATACTATTTAATTAAATGAAAAATTTTATTTCAAAATACTAAATGAGTAATTAGGTTTATCATTCACCGTTGGCTTGCCTGATGGCGGTGTTAGGCGCCATCATGACCTTTAGTGGATTTTGGGTCGTGACGTTAGAAGCATTATCAAAAGACATACACAATACTTTTTTATTAAGATTATAAAATGCAACAATTTTGCAAATAGTAGTACTAATAAAAATTGTAGTATGACTTTGATCTTCGTCATATTTAAAAGAGATAATACGTTTTTGCATACAATAATTATTATCTATCCAGTAATATGTAATTGTCAAATAATCATTTTCATTAATAGCATGGCCAATATCAGAAGTTAAGGAAACTCTACAAGGAAGGTGTTCAAACAAATAACGTATGTATGTATGATATTGTCCATGAATTCTAAAGATATCAGATGTATAAGTACTTCTAGGGATACCTTTAAATAAAGGATTATAAATCTTTTGGATATAAATAATAAGATATGATGAAGAAACAAAAGAAAAAGGTATTCAACCCAAAGCAATCATTTTTGCTAACTCCTCACGATCCTTTATTTTATCATATTCCATAAGTCCTCCAGTACTAGGGTTTAGAGCTCCTTGATTTTCATTTAAATCATTGCCACATTTTATAGGATGAGTAATTCTCATATGTCTACTAAGTGTCCCGGTCTCCCCTAAACTTCCCCCAGTCTTATGTTTAAAATCATCTTTATAAATTTTGCATCTAACTCTATCATAATTCTCTATTTCCTCAAAATATTTCCAAACTTTACTTCTCCTTCTCTGATTACTAGACTGGACCACAAGTGGTCTACTACTAGAGCCATGACCACCACCCCTACTACCAACTCCAACACTACTAGGTGTAAATGGTGTCTCATCTTCAATTTCTAATTTATTATCTTCTATACCGAAATCTTCCTGTAATTGTTCATAATCTATATTATTATCAGGCGATGTTTCATAAACATGTGTAAAATCATTTAAATTAATACTAGAAGTTGAAGTAGTACCTCTTTTTCTATTTCCCCGATTACCCCGATTAGCAACCTTAATACAAACTCTTTTTGCAGCATTAAACATATTTTGAAAATATAACTACTAATAAAAATTAAATATGCAAATCAAATAGTAAATAAGAAAAAGAGTTGGAGCGAGTGTACCGAATTTCGCAATAAATTGAACATTTGATGATTTTTGAAGTCTTGAAATTGAATTCCGCAACTCCAATATTACCACGAAGAAACGTCAATTGTTCAAACTTCAAACTTCAAACTTCAAACTTCAAATACCATAAATAAAATCCCCCCCCCCCGCCCAAAAAAAAAGAGAGCCAAATAGTTGATTGCAATTTAGGTGAAGTATGAGAGAATAACAATTGAGAATTTGGGTTTGAGAATTGAGAGATGAGTGAAGAAATGAAGAATATGAGGGGTATATTTATAGTTTTTCAAAGGGATAAATTAGTATATACTAAAAGTGTTATTTTTGGAAAAACATATATTTATAGTTTTTCAAAGTGCTAAATTAGTATATACTAAAAGTGTTATTTTTGAAAACAAATGCCCAAAAAGGGGGTATTCTTGCACAATAAGCGTTAGGCAACGGTCAAAATGGCGGTTCGTTGCCAACGGTCAACTGATGGTAGGCTCTAATCTCATTTAGAGGATTATTACACTCTAATTTACTGCACTTTAATTGAGTTTGAGCTTTCATCGTTAATGTTTTGCACTAATTGTGTATTTTATACCTTGTAGGAGTGATTCCGAGCTATATAGATATTATGAAATAAATTAAAGTGATTTGGAGCTTTGAAGTCCGAGTAAAGCCCGAGGAATTAAGTCGGGATCGAGTTCGGGGATTAACGGATGATAGTGGAACAAAACGAAGAATAGAGCAGGCATATTGCGCAGTGTCTAGTAAAATACACGTAATTTTTCGCTCAGAGCTCCATTTGGACTCCATAATATATCGTTGGAAAGCTAATTAAACAGGCTACAACTTTCATATTCTGCGTTTTCCCAAATTCCCAACTAGTGCGACGCATCAGTGTAAAAATCTGTCAGAAAATAGCAAACTTTAGAGACTGGGTTTTTGGGGTCTGTCAGGAAAAAGCACTAATGCTACACCTCTGCGACACATGAAAAGCAAAAAATTTGCAATTTTTCCTATTTCGGCTAGGAAAAGGGAATTTCATCTAGGTCCGGCCCTACTTGGTATAAATACATGGGAAAAAGGTATTTTCTGGACTTTTGACATACCTAAGACCTAAGGAGCCTAGAGAGAAGGTGGAGAAGCGGAAGCACAAGGAATTCATTATTCAATCCATACTCAAGACAAGAGTTTGGATCATTTTATGTTTTTCTTTAAATGAACACATAAGGAATCTTTCATTTATATCACTTCTAAACTGATACCTCATAAAAATTTCATTTAAGTATTTTAAAACAGACGATGATGTACTGAATAATAAATACAACCTAAAATCCCCGAATCACTAGTCATGAGCATTTAAGGGTAATACAGGTCTGGAAAGCAACATAAACACTACAATAGCAAGAAGGAGAAAGGCAAGGCTGCGGACGCATATAACTACCTTGCAAATCTTCGTGACATCTCTGGTACAGTAATCAACTCTCAGTCAGCCCTAGCACCTGAATTTGCACACAAGGTGCAGGGAGTAATGTGAGTACCTCAACTCAGTAAGTAATAACGTAAATAAAGACTGGGCAGTAAGAAACATATAAGTCCATGTCATGGAATCACAGTAAGTACATTTTGCCTTCAAAACAGTTTACAAATCAAATCATCGCGCTTAAAAACCATATTTTTCAGTAAAAATCATCGGAAGATAAATTTCCAACAGTTTCCAAAAATGTTTCAATGAAATTTAGAGTAAAAGTGATAAAAGTCATAAACGACCCCTTGGGAAAAAACATGTATCATAAACTTCCCCTCAGGCATAACATCACTCAGTACCAGCCTCTAGGGCAACCTCACAATCACTCGTAATCATTCTTGCGGGCAACAACATGAATCAAGAATAGCCCCTCGGGCAACATCACATCACTCACTCAGGGTACCCACGCTCACTGGGGGTGTACAGACACCGGAGGGGCACTTACAGCCCAAGCGCTATAACAAGCCATCCTGTGGCATAATCAATCAGGCCCTCGGCCTCACATAATCATAGATCAGTAACAACATCAAGCCACTTCGTGGCATAAATCAATCAGGTCCTCGGCCTCACATAATCATGAATCGCTAACAACATGTTGCGGCGTGCAACCTGATCCCATATCATATCCTCACAAATCAAGATCCCGGCCTCACTCAATCAGAAATATCTCCAGCCACTCGGACTATTAGTAAAACGAGGTGATCGACCCAAATATCATTTTATGCATCAAATAGTGTAAATGAGACTGAGTTTCGAAATCAGTTTAAAATAGCATGACTGAGTATAGATTTGAAATCAAAACAGTGAGGAAATAGCAGTAAAAGCCCCTAAGGGTCCAAACAACTTGGCACGAGGCCCAAATACAGCGTTCAGCCCAAAACATGCTAATACCTTATAAAGACACAAAAATATCATATAGTTTTCAGTCAAATATGCAACTTAATAGTTGCTACGGGATGGACCAGTCACATTCCCCAATGGTGCATGCCACACGCTCGTCATCTAGCATGTGCGCCACATCAAAATAGTGAAACGATGTGAAATCTGGGGCCTCATACCCCCATGACAAGATTTACAATCATTACTTACCTCAAACCGGCTAAAATCCTAACCCGCGATGCTTTTTCCTCTAGACTCGGCCTCCGATTGCTCCGAATCTAACCAAAACTAGATTTATATCATCAATATATGCTAAAGGAACAAAGCCTACTCGAAAATAATCAAATTGCATCAAAAATCCCAAAATTGGCCAAACTCGAACCCCGGGCCCACATCTCGAAAGTCGATAAAAATCACAAAACTGGAATCCTTAATCACTCACGAGTAGACCCATATCAAATTCATCGAAATCTGACATCAAATGGCCATTCAAATCCCCAAAAGAATTTCTCGAGTTTTTCTCCCATTTCTCCCGATTTTTCACCCCAATTTCCCAAATCAAATGATGAAATTCATGACTAAATCATGGAATTAAACCAAATATGAGTGAAGAACACTTACCCCAATCACTCTACTGAAAAGCTCCTCTAATTTTTTCTTCTCCCAAGCTCTCTAATGAATTATGGAGTTATGGCCTAAAACCATCGTTTTTGAACTTAAACATTCTACCCATGTCCTTTCTTCAGTGTGATCGCGTCAAATCCCACGCGATCGCATAGCACAAATGACACAGGCCATTAATTAACCCTATGTGATCATGGACAAGCCCACTCAATCGCGTTTCAATGCCACTCAACACCACGCGATCACAACCCCCTACACGCGATCGCACAGAACAAACGCCTCAGCCTCACTCGCTCCCTTATCTTCTATGCGAACGCGAACCTCACCACGCGTTCGCAAAGCACCAAGGCCACTCACTCGCGCGATTGAGGCCTAACCCACGCGATCACATAGAAAAACTTTCCCCTCTTCCCAATTAATCCTACGCGATCGCATATAAGAAAACCAGAAGGCTCACACCAGCAAAATCTGCCACTTCCAAGACAAAGAATTTGGTCCGTTAACCACCCGAAACACACCTGTGGCCCTTAGAACCTCAATGAAACATGACAACACATCCCATAACCTCATTCAAACTTATTAGAGCCTTCGAACCACTCAAAATAAATGCCAAAACACCAAATCAACCTCGGATTCAAACCTAAGAACTTAGAAAATTCCAAATTCCACAAACGACGTCGAAACCTACCAAATCACCTCCGAATGACCTGAAAATTTGCACACACGTCCCAAATGACACTACGAATCTTCTCCAACTTTTGGAATTTCATTACGACCTCGATAGCTAATTTTTCACTGCCGACCAAAAATCGCCAAAAATCCAATCTCGCCAATTCTAGCCTAAATATACTCCGAACATTCGAATAACATTCCAAACACACTCCTAAGTCCCAAATCACCTAAAGAAGCTATATTAGCCATCAAAACCACATTCCGAGATCGTTTACCTATAAGTCAACTTTCAGTTGACTTTTTCAGCTATTAAGCCAAATTAAGAGACTAAGCGTCTCATTTCTTCAAAACCATTCCGAACTCGAACCAACCGACCCAACACAACATAAATGAGATAAAAAAATACAAAAATAAGCAGAAATGGGTAAAACAGGTCGAAACTCTCTGAACGACCGACTGGGTCGTTACAACTAAATTTTTATGTAATTTAATGCAAGAAAATTAATTTAAAAGCTCTAAAATTATGAAAAATTATAAAAAGTGCTTGTGTAAATTTTTTAAGTTAAATAATGATGCAAAATGATATTTTAAAATAATTTATGCTAATTTAAAAAATATAAGGGCAAAATTGGGTATCAACAGTTGTCCATCTTTACCCGGGAATGATGAAAGAGTTGTCGGGTAAAGAAAATGATGACCAATTTTGGATGAATGATGTGATTTGAAAAATGGAGGCCGAACCTTGGTTCTTGAGTTGCTTACATATCCCTGGTGTTACGGGAATCAGGCCGTGTGTTGTTCTGGATCCAACGACGAACGAAACCGATGGAGTTGTTATAAGGATGATTGTATGTTTTGGAAAGGTTTCTTTTGGGCAGGATAGTATCGGATGAATTTATGCAAAATCATGAATGTGAATTTTAAGTGTTGTGGATATATCACTGAACAAATATCTGAACGGTCATAAAGTAAAAGGTGGGAATTGATGGTGGTCGTTTATGCTTGAAATAATTGCAGGATGTGAATATTGTGAACGAAAACCGGAGCGAGGATTGCTCCCGTTTGGAGAACGGTTACTTCCTGGATTACCTGCAAAACTTAAGACATAGCGCATGCGAATATATAAGGATTATTGAGAATTTAAACATGATGCAAATTCCCTTTGGACCGTGAAGGTTGTCTTTGGACGATGAGGATGATAACCTTAGACTATGACGTCCTGGGCCATGAATCATGTGATAAGGGGTTCGCAGGCCATGAAATGATGTCCTCGGGCCATGAGAATGGTGCCTCTGAATCATGACGCCTTTGAATAATGATGTGCACTTTTGAGAGACCTTCGGGCCATGGAATGGTGTCTTCCGGCTATGAGGATGATGCCTTCAGACTATGATGCCTTTGGACAAAATGGCAATGTTTCAGCCCATGAAATGCAAAGATATGATGTTTGGTCATATGCGCAATGAAACAAGACAAGGCTTAGCCTTATGTAAGATGAAGGCAATGCTTATCCCCAAGTGAATAGAGGATAGTGCCAAGTAGTAGATAGCGTAATGGAGAAAGTATTTAACCTTGAGGAAAAGGCAGTGCTTAGCCTTATGACAAAAGAGAAGACAGTGTTTAGTCTCATGCAAAGAAATACAATGCTTAGCCCTGTTGATACCCAACTTTATCCAAAATAATTTTAAAATGTGTATATGCCTTTAAAACTATGCATCAGCATCAATTGGTATTTTTCTATAATTTATACATTTTCTAAATTAATTTATCTCAGTATTTTATTCATATAAATAATTACAAAATTACATCACAAAATAGTTTTAAAACATTTCTCGATTTAATATTACCATTTATGGTCCTATTAAGTCCAAATCATTTCATAAATGGCCAAATCGACACGGTTTGGGTATAATTGCAATGACTTTGCAATTGTAACCCATGCATATATTATTGCATTATTTTACCAAAAAATGGTCCATTGTGTTTTTAAAATATTGAATAATTATTCTAAAACATTTCTATGCATGAAAATTATTTTTTGTAATTTATTAATTATTTTCTAAATTAATTTTTTATTCAACTATTTGGGTATTTAATAAATAGCCCATTTATTACTCAGCCTTTACCTCTCTAACTAGCCCAAACTTTTTTTTAATGTAGTCCAATCCCTTAGGCCCAAACCTTAATCCGCCCCAACCCAATAACCCATCTAATCCTGACCGTTGATCATTTTTTATCAACGGTCCAGGTCCCCCCGTTTACTTAATTAAACCTAATGGCCCCCCCCCCCCCCCCCAAAAAAAACCCTCTCATTTTCCATCCTCTCACCTGCCGTCACCCTCTCTCTTCTCTCTCAACTCTCTCTACCTAAACCCTAGTTCTCCCCGTCACCGGCATATCTCTCCATCCTGTGATGTTTCTATGCCTTCTTAGGCCTATCTTGGCCTCCTACTCACTATGGCTCTTTGGTTTTTTAGATCCTTGGTGGGTCTGGTTTGCACCTTTTGAGTTCCTTGCCTGGTTCAGGCTATTTACTTGACCTTGAGTAAGAACCTTTCTTATTTTTTGTTACGAATCCATGGGTTTCTAAGCCTATGTTCTCATATCTGTTGTACTTTCTAAAAACCCTAATTTTTTGTCTCCAATCTTCTCAGATCCGTACAGATCTGAGATGAATCGAACATATTTCACATGTTTCCCTTGAATGTTTTTCTGGTTTTTAACTGATTTCCCATTTTCCTAAACGAGGGTTTCCTATAAGTTATCTTCTCAAATGGTTTCTGATTTTTAATGCTTAATCATTTGTTCTTATGTGTTCTCGACTGATTGGGCTCAGGCTGCCTAAGCCCTAGTCGATTCATGCTAAAACTCTAATTGTCTGATGTTTTGCTTCGATTCTGAGTATTTCAATGTTACTAGTCGTATTGGTTCATTCCGGTATTTTGAGTTACGCACTTTTCCTTAGTCAAATTCCTTGCTTTGTGATTTTTGTCCTAATTAATCTCTATCAGGGTTTTTTTGAATTATTTTCCGTCTAATTTCTCTGTGTTCCTAAAGTTTTACTCAGCCTATTTTGTTTATGGAAATTGATATATTCTTTCCAGAATTTTTGAGTGATTTACTCTGTTAAAAATTCATGTGCATGATTCTTGATTATTTCCTTGTTTATGACTTTAATTATTCTTCTTGCCTTATTTAATTTCCTGTAGTATCTACTGATTTCTTGCACGATTATTTCCTTAATTAAAACCCTAATTGCTCACTCTTTACTTACGGCTTATTTGAATTTTCTTTCCTTGAATATCTTATGTCCTTTACCGTTGAGTAGTTACCCTTATTTAAGGGAAGACTATGCTGATTTTGTGTGTAATTGGTTCTGTGATTTCCTTAATTGCTGAGTGTTGATTTCTTTTACCTTATTCTGCCCTTCTCCTAAACTGCTATATATACTCTTCTATATTCTCACTTCAAGAGGACGAACATTATTTCACAAACACACTTAGACTCTAAAAGCTCTCTGTTTTTCTCTGCTACTTGTGATATTCATTGGTCTAGCCGGTTGTAAGCCAAGGCTAGATATTGCACAACATCTGCTTTATATTTTGTGTTCTCTTTCCCTAACTGGTATGTCCCTGATTATTTTTAAAATCTAAACCCTATGTGTTTCAATACTGCCTTAAGTTCATCAATTATGAATTCCATTCTTATTCCTGTTCACATTCTTGCTTAGCACTGTCTTGTTCAATATGTGATTATCATGTCTAAACTATAATTGCATGTCTACTACTTTATCTATGATGTCTAAATCTTGTTTTGTTCAGTATGTGATCTGCATGTCTACACTATGAATACTTGTGTGATGTTTTCCTAGCATGTTCATTTAAGTTCCTGCCTATTCTGTTATACTGGTAAGATCATGCTAAGTTATCTAGTCTCTCAAAGTAACTCTAGTTGTGTGCTTAATCCTGTCCAGTGTTTATGTGTTTTCAACATGGCTTTACTGTAACCTTTGCTCTATGTCCCCATCACCGAACTTATAGCTAACTTATTAATTCTATAAAATTCTTGAGAATTTTGTGCATCTTGTTGCTTATTTTCTCTACTGTACATTGATGTGTATTCTATGTGTCCCCAACCCCTCTCTCCTTGTGCGGAATCTGTTTGTTAAGTATTCCTGAATCTGTTTGTTCTAAGATCAATTGATTTGTGTTCTGATTTCAAAAGTGTTTTAATACTTTTCTCAAATTGTTTTACCACTAAGCCAGTTCCTATTTCAGAAAATCTTTCACTCCCAAAGTCATCTCTATTCTGTTTTCTTATCAAAAACTTTTCAAAACTATGTCAAGCGCTCTCACTTTACTCTTAAGTCCATAGGTTCTGCCCCTTCAGTGTGTGTACTGCCTGGGGATCCTCTTGAGATTCCTTTGAACTCTGGCACACTGGGGCTGGCGATTCCACACCGCACATATTTAGTCCCTATTGTGAAAAGTCTGGGTATGAGCACTGCCCGGGATCCTTGGGGTCCTTAGGGAACTCTGACACACCTGGACATAAATTTGGCTATGAAATCCTTGGCATTTGAAACTAATGAAGGCCTGGTACTCCCAGGTTTGCTTTGGGCCTGCTTCAGGCTCCCTATAGTTAAATTTATACTTCATTTATGTAATTTATGTAATCCTAGTCTACAATAATCCTTTGTAAGCATATATTGGTGTAACTAGTGAAAAGAAAGGATAGCTATATGATCCTGCGGGGTAAAGGTGGGTAGGAATCATTCTTTAGGATTTACATTGTGCTAATCCGCTCTAGAAATCATGTTCTAGGCTTTTGTGATGCACTAGAAATCATGTTCTAGGATTGCTATGTTATTTGCATTAAAACTATGTTGAATCTGTGCAGTAGATATCCTGTTTTAGGGCACTCACGTTTACTGCTTTGCATATTAGAAACATGTGGTAAACCATCACTCTATTTCTGATTCTGTATAATTCATGATCATTTAGAAATCATGCCACTAGGCTATTGAAACTGCCTAATAAAATAGTCATCTCTGTGTGCATTAGATATCCTGTTCTTAGGACTCTGTTTGCATCCGTTTTGAATCATGTCTATTTCGACTAGATAAACAATTGTCCATGAAAAGGTTTAAAACAGCCTCACGCGTAGGTATCATGTCTCTAAATACAAATTGGTATAAACCACTTGTTATAATCTATATCACCTAGATCAGCTTTCCCATAGGTTGAATAATCTCAAATTGTTTAAATATCCCCTGTAATTGTGATCGCGTACAGTCCCACGCCTAGGAAAGCCTTAGGTAATTAATCTCTATATAAAATTGGAAACTGTATTTTTGATTGTTTACTGCTAAGTTTTACAGGACTTAAAATCAATAGGCAAACTGATTAGGACCCTGCCATTGAGTTTGTGAAACAGTGTTGCATATTCTGTATATTAATGTTCACCTAGACATCCTGTCCTAGGACTCTTTCTAAAAACGGCCGGTATTCGTGTTTGAGACGTGCTGTTTATTTGCATTACATGTGAAGGTAAACATGAGCCTCTTAATTTCTTCTTGACCTATCTGCTTGTCCTACTTGTTATTTGTTTGTCGCCTAGATTTTTCCCTTTTGAATATCTTAGGGGTTGTCTAGAATTGCCCAGATTTAGAGGTCCTAAAACTCCTCCGGGACCACAAGGAAGGGACGGGTAACAACACGCTTAGAGCTCGCTAAATAAAATTCTCTTAATAACCACTAAGGGGTGGGATAATGGGTAGTAAAAGGATATGATAACCCATGCGCTAATGCAACGTGTAGCCCCTCATTGAGGAGTGATTACCGAGCATTGTATGGATATGATCCTATAGGATAAACATCTTAGGACCCCTTTCACCCATTTACATATGTGTGCTTAGACTGATAATGTGTTAAAACCTTTATTCATTTACATATGTGTGCTTAGACTGCTTATTCACACCTGATTAATTCACAAAGTAAGTTTGGTCGGGACCCACAGTTGTGGACTTCAAGGGGTTCCTGACACCTTCCCTTTTAAATAACTTCAAGCCCTTACCCAATCTCTGGTTATGCAATTAGTGTTATAAATGACCCGTAATAGGTGCCCTAACGCACCTTAATTCGTTAGGTGACGACTCTTCAAATTCCTTATATCCCTTTTCCCCAAAGGAAATGAGTTGTCCCAATAATATCAAAAACCCTGACTAATCCGTGGAGAGGAAAAAGGGGGACGCGACAAGCCCTATGCAAAAAGAGGAGACAATGCTTAGTCTCATGCAAAGAAAGCCAGTTCTTAGCCTTATGCAGGAGGAGGAGACATTGCTTAGTCTCATGCAAAGAAAGGCAATGCTTAGCCTTATGCAAGAAGATGAGACAATGCTTAGTCTCATGCAAAGAAAGGTAGTGCTTAGCCTTATGCAATTAGGGAGGTAGTGCTTAGCCTTATGCAATTAGGGAGGCAGTGCTTAACCTCATGCAAAAAAGGAGACAATGCTTAGTCTCATGTGGAAAAGGCAGAGTTTATCATTATGCAATTAGGAAGGCAGTTCTTAGCCTCATGCAAAGGGGAGACGATGCTTAGTATCATGCAGGGAAGGTGATGCTTAGACTTATGCCATTGGGGAGGCATGGCTTAGCCTCATGCAAATAGGAGACAATGCTTAGCCTTATGCAAGAAGGGAGGCGGCTTAGCCTCATGCAAAGAAAGAGACAATGATTAGTCTCAGGCGTGGAAGGAAATTCTTAGACTTATGCAGTTGGGAAGGCATGACTTAGCCTCATGCAAGTATGAGACAATGTTTAATCTCATGCGGGAAAGGCAATGCTTAGACTTATGCAAGAAGGGAGGCGGTGCTTAGACTCATGAAAAGAAAGAGACAATGCTTAGTCTCAGGTGGTGAAGGCAATGCTCAGCCTTATGTAATTGGGGAGGCAAGTCTTAGCCTCATGCAAATAGGTTGCTTAGTCTCATGCGGGAAAGGCAATGCTTAGCCTTATTCAAGAAGGGAGGCAGTGCTTAGCCTCATGCAAAGAAAGAGACAGTGCTCAATCTCATGCAAGGAAAGGAAATGCTTAGCCTTATGAAAGAAAACAATGGGTGATGATGAGAAGGTAAAGCATTTCTTAGCTGGAGATGCTCGCGCTAGATAATATGTTGTCTTGAGGGCAGCGACTTGATGTGTCTACGGATGTCGTTGTCTTATTGTACCTGCATCCAAAGAATATTGTGAGTTCTATGGGGGAAGGTTGATCCGTGCTTTCGTCTTCTTGATTTGCTTTTGCTCGTGTCTTGAGATCCTGTTTGAGTTACCCTAGGCAGCATATGGCTGTTGTAGAAATAAAGTTTTCGAAAAATATGTGTGCATTTGATGAATGTAGTTATTTGAAATATAGTAGTATGCAATATCAAGTAATTTATATAAACCAATGACTGTGACATATTTTAGAGACATTGCGACCTCCTTGCTTCCCCTCAAAATTCTGCCCCAGTCTAAATGCAACTCTTGATTGTTTCGAGTTTGACGAAGTTGGCTGGATTCTGCCCCAGTGTCTGATCATGGAAAAAAAATGAAGATTTTATTATGATGTGACTGAACCTACAGGGGTGCTTACATATCGCCTCTTAAACGGGAATCAAGTCAAGCGTAGTTCAGTTATATCAAATGAAGAAATGTTAACAATCCTAAACATAGTATCTCTTGACTGCGTCTGAGTTGATAGGTTTTGGCCAAATTTCTCCGTCCATTTCTGCAAGTATGAGTGCTCCTCCCGTTAGTACTCGGTGAACCATGTAGGGCCCTTTCCAATTGGGTGAAAATTTTCCTTTGGCTTCATATTGATGTGGGAAGATCCGCTTTAGCACCAACTACCTCGGTGTGAATTGTCTAGGCCTAACCTTTTTGCTGAAAGCTCTAGACATTCTGTTCTGATAGAGTTGATCGTGACATACCGCATTCATTCTTTTTCCATCGATGAGAGCCAGTTGTTCATAGCGACTTCGTACCCATTCTGCATCATTGAGTTCAGCCTCTTGTATGATTCTCAAAGAAGGAATTTCTACTTTGGCGAGAATAACGACTTCAATACTGTTGATATCCAATTTTTCCCATATATATTTTTAAAATACATATATACTTTCAAAATATTGCATGAGCATCGACCAGTATTTTTTCATAATTTTCTGTAATTTTTAGAGGATTTTTAATCAATTTACTCCAGCATTTTATTATCTAAATAATTACTAATTGCATCACAAATAATTTTATAATGATTTATTACTTAATTTTTCATCAGTTATATTTATATTGAGCTTTAATCATTTTATGCATAATTATATTTGTATCTTTAGGCTATAATTGCAATAACTTTGTAATAATAGCCCATATATGCATAATTACATAATTTACACAAAGAATGACTTTTTATATTTTTATAATATTAAGTAATTATTTTAAATCATTTTCATATACAAATAGCCTTTTTTTTAATTATTTTATTAATTATTTTATTAATTTAAATGGGTATTTAAAACATAACCCTTTTTAATTGATTTTTCGGACCTAACCCAGCCTAATACCCTATCCAGCCCAATAAACCAATACCCAATACACTAACCCAACTACCTATACCCACACCCATACCCATACCCGTCCAATTAAACCCGCCCTACCTAAAATCTAATCCTGGTTGTTGATCTCAGAAGATCAACGACCCTAAATCCTCAAACCCTTTTTAATATACCAAATACCCCTAAACCCTAATTCATTGACCCCAGTCCGTCGTCTTTTCATACTCTCCTCTCCTCACATCTCTCACCCCCTCAAACCCTAGCCCGCCGTCACACTTTCCCTTTTTGATTCATGGGATTCCCCCTTGATTCCCTGCTTTATTTGGCTTTGTTTCTCTATTGGCTACCCGATCTTGATGTTACTTGATTCATTTGCCTCAAATGGCAAGTGAATCTCAAGATACTCGAACCAGATCTGGTTCAAAGTCTCTCATATCTTGGCTATTTTCGTCTATGTTCATCCCAATATCTGTGAGTACGAATATTTTCGTATCTTAGGGTTTCAAATCTCTGGTTCAAACAAGATTTGGTTCAACTTCTGTTTATTTTTGTAAATCTGGATATGTTTTGGTTGAATCTGTTTAGATCTTTTCAGATCTGAAATGATTTTATGTTTGTTTTGGTATTTCTCCTTTAAAATTTCAATACTTCTATCTCTATATTTTCTAGTCTTTTTCTATTATTATTCCTGGCCGGTCTTGTTTATCCTAGAATTAGGATTTTGATTTTTAATAGATTTTTGCAAAAAATGTTTTAACCTTTAATAGTTTTCCTTTTTGACTGATTCTACTTACTTTAATTAGTTCCATTTACATGCCTTTGTGTTTCTGCCTATTTTCGTAGGGTTTCGATCATTTATTGTGCATTTTACTGTCTGTACATGTTTTCCTTTAACTCTGGCATTAATTGCTAAGTGATTTTTACTTACCCCAAATTAGGGTTTGAAATCATGTCTTCCCTTTTCGTACAGTATTGGTGTTTACTTATGCGGTTACCTGTTCTTACCTTATTTGGACCAATGTTTGATTAATAATTTGTGCTACTTCCCTTAACTTAACCTTACTGGCCTGATTTTGTGTTCTGATTATTAAAGTCGACTTCTAATTGATTTTGAAATTAGTTATTATCTTATTTAACCTAGTACTTGACTACTGATTGATTCCATATAAACTTTTCCTTAAATTAAGTGGAACTAGCTTGACTTTACTCGATTCTATCTTGTTAATTGATTCGTGCCAACCTTAATTGATTGTTAAGTTATTTTCATACCTTATTTGTGTATGATTGGTTCATTACCTTATTTGCTTACTTCATTAAGTTCTATTTAAACCCCCTTCCTCGCTCCCTTTAGAACAACTCTACAACTCTCGAACTCTCTGTTCTCACAAAAACTTAAGCTCTCTTTGTTCTCTTGTTATGATTTTCTATGCTAAGTGGCTATTATTTGGCCGGCTAAAATCCAAGGCCGAATTCTATGGAATTCAACTGTTATTGCATTCTTACTTGTTTTCTTCTCAATTAGTATGCCATAACTCTTGCTATTATGTTCTCTATGCTCTATTCGACTAGTCTATTTCAATCCTCAGCATAATTCGGCTTTCTATGTGACAACATGATCCCATTTAGTAACAATGATAAACTAAGTTACTTCAAATAAGGTGACCCCTTTTCCTAGGTTAGTTCAATCTGTTTCTTGTTCTGAACCTTGCCAGATACTGTAAGCATGTAATCAAATATGTTTGTGGTTTAATTTATAGGTTCAGTTTGTTTCTGTCTCTGTGTTTAAGCCATGATTGTGTTAATATTTAGCATAATCAAATGCCCAATTGTTTGAACTTTGTTTGTTTCTTGGTGCAATTCTGTTTGCAACTCTGTATTCTGAATTTGCTTGCTTCTGAAAATTAAACTATTTTAATACCTGCCCCCTTTACCCTTTATGCACTGGTTTTCAAACTCCTACTCTTAATCATCTAGGTTCTCACCACCCCTAGTGTGAGCACTGCCTAGGGTACTTGAGACTCCTCCAAACTCTGACACTTTGGGGCCGGTCTTCCAATCTCTTTGTGATTTACTTTCCGAATGTGGTTCTGGTGTGAGCATTGTTGGGGGTCCCTGAGGCCTTTGGGAACTTTGACACATTAGAAACCTAATTTTATGTGCCATGGATGGATCACTACTATGCTCCAGAGCTGTTATGATTGAAGTCCTGGTTCCCAGGTTTAGATGGGGCCTATGAAGGTTCCCTATAGTGTAATTGCTACTGTTATGTAATTCATTCAATATTCTGGGATGTAATAATATCTATAATAACATATTTGGGGTTTATTAGTAAAAGCTGGGGGTTTTCCTATATCTTTGTTAAAGTCGGGTAGAAATCCTGCCTATAGGTTTAATTATGTTGATTGAATCATGTGAGTGCCATACTTGTTTAGAGATCCTACCTATAGGATTTTCCCGATTGTTTGATTCTGTATTTTTACATTCGCATACTAGAGATCCTGTTTATAGGCTTTTCTATTAATTCTGCATTAGAAATCCTGTTCATAGGATCTTACACATATTTCTAACCCAATGTGCATTAGTGACCATGTCTATAAGATCCTATTTGTTTGAAATAATGATCTTTCCTGGCAATCTGCTTAATGTCTCCCACATACGGTTAATAGATATCATGCCTATAGGGTGAAATCAGTTTCAAACCTAGAAATCATGCCTATAGGATTTAAATCTAATAAATATCATGCCTATAGGGTGAAATCAGTTTCAAACTTAGAAATCCTGCCTATAGAGTTTAAATCAGCCTCAGACTTAGAAAGCATGCCTATAGGATTTAAAAGGAATAAAAACTTGTCCTTATGAGTTAAAATCAGTGCTACACTTAGAAATCCTGTCAATAGGCATGTAATTAATAAGTTTGTAGAAATCATGCCTATAGGATCCTATTGGTCGACTCTGAATTCGTTCACTACTGTCAATCACTTAGGCAATATATTTGTAGGACATAAAAATGATTCTGGGTTTATAATTGTGGCATATTACTGCCTGAAGTGCCCAGATTCATGCTGAATAAAATCAGTAGGCAAATAAATAGGTCTTAATGCTCGCCTTAATAAACTGTCTCTGCGTTCTGTTTTCCCACATAGATATCCTGTCTATAGGATTCCAAAGTAATAAAGTTTGCGTTCTTTTTTTGTCTATGTGCGGAGGTCAATATGAGCCCATTCTTGTTCCTTATCTGAAAGTCCTATCTTTTATTGTTTGTCGCCTAGATTTCACATTTTTAATATAGGTTGGCCTAGAACTATCCCAAATAGAAGTCCTAATGCCTCCAGGGCCATAGGTAAGGAACGGGTAGGGCACGCATAAGGAACGAGCTAGAAACTGCTAGAACGCTTAAGTAACAACTTAAAGATAGTAATTGGGTAGTAAGGAGATGATAGCCAAGCGTTAATACTATTAGTGGCACCCCAACTTGAGGGAGTCACAAAGTATTGTATGGAATGATCTTATAGGCTAAAAAACTTAGGACCCCCTATACTCATGTTTAGAATAAATTGGATATCGTATTTGGTCAAATTGTTTTCTTCTCATTTTTTAGACTAATTCGCTTAATTTAAGTTCGGCCGGGACCCACCGTTGTGGACCTCTAGGGGTGCCTAACACCTTCCTCTCAAGGTAATTTGAGCCCTTACCCAATCTCTGGTGATGTAAACTGGTTCTATGAGTTAATTGTTATAGGTGACCTAACACACCTTAATCTGTTAGGTGGTGACTCTCTCAATTCCTTACCCTCTCAAAAGGAGTTGTCCCAAAAATGTCGGAACCCGATATCGCAAGAAAAAGGGGGCGCGACAGCATGGCGACTCTGCTGGGGATATATTTAGGCTCTTACCGTAACGAACCTGATTTTTGTGAATTAGTCTTTAAGCATGACTTTATTATTCCGTCAATACTTGCATACCCCTTCCCCTTCCCACTTTATGTGAATTTATTTGCCTATCTTCAGTCATTTACGATTTCTCTTTCTCGTGTTATTACTCTTTACTGTGAAAACTGACTTGTCTCTTTGTTTTCTTTCTTAACTGCCTTTACAGTTATTAAATACCGCATTAATCATTTTCCCATCGTGCAAATACGTGACATGTGCTATTTTCTGTCGCATAAATCATGTTCAACATCATATTCCACTCGTGCATAATTAATACCATAGCAACGCTTGATAGTGTTTGTGCTCTTCTTATATCACCCTATTTGAATTTGGAAAGTCTTATTTGCGGTAAAACTAGTCGATCAGCGGTGCAGTCGACGGTTCCGTGCCTTTCCCCCTCAAGTCGTCCGCTTGAGGGTACCAGTCTAGACTTCTATAGAAACCTTAATCTGATTATAACAGTAAATGCATCATGGTCAAACCTATCTTGGGTTAATATGTTTTCCACATAATAACCCTTTAAGAAAAGCCTTGTCCAAAGTCTACCGGGGTTTCCATAATCCCAACGGACGCAACAACGATATGTGCATTAATTTGGAGAAATAAGTGGCAATATCCTAATCATTAATGTATAAATAGTCGAATCAAGAGGGGGAAAGAGTCTAACTTTATTTGTTTTGCATAAAATGAGGCACTAAGTCCCCAGGTTCGACATGGTCCATAACATACCACCATTTTTGCTAGATTGGTGGGAATACCTTCCGTCAAGTGATAAAAACCATGTGAAAAGAGTCCTTGGAAAACTACCTTCCTTATTAGATATCCAACCAAACAACATGTATCGAAGCTGCTACTATTTTCTGGGACGGAGAAAGGGCCGTATTTTGTTTTGGCAACATAGAAATGACCCCTCTTTTGGAGGAAATATGGGGATTCTCTTGACTACCTTGGGACAGTCCCGATTTATTGGTGCTGGAAAATCGCACTCCCAGAGGGTTCTGAAAATGATGGGTTTGAAAAAGAATGACGACTTGGTGTGTTTGAAGAATTCCTATGTAACCTTTGACTTCCTTTATGAACGATACGGTCACAGCAAATCCTATGGTATATTCCATGACGAGTTCTCCATTACTTCCTTGGGTTGGATTCATCGTAGGGTTTTCGTGTTTATCGTCTGCTTCTTGGGTATGATAGTGTTTCCAAGCAAAAAGGACAGAATTCACACCGGACTGGCCATGGTAACCAAAGATTTAATGGGGTAAATCGAGGGACAAACATATACTATTGTCCCTATGATTATAGCAGACATATATTGGGCCTTGGATCGCTTTCAGAAGGGGTTCAAACACTTCGAGGGTTGTAATCTGCTACTACAAATTTGGTTGCTAGAAAATTTCCAGAGAGGTCAATACCGCCAAGAGTTTCATCACCCCAAGAGAATGACCTTTATCCCAGATATGCTTCCTCAACCAGAGAATGCTACAGAATGGGTGAAATTTTTTGACAACTTGACTGAGGACCAGGTTCATTGGATGTTTGAGTGATTACCCACTAATGAGTTCATCATCGGATCTAGGGAAGCTCCACACTTGGTGTTGATTGGGTTAAGGGGTATACACCCCTATGTTCCTATCAGGGTCATGAGACAAGCTGGTATAAAACAGATTATACCACGAGTCTCCAAAATGAGTCACTACAGGGCGGATTTCCAAGATGATGACATCCTATATAAATTTGAAGCTCAACATATGTGGAACTTGAAGATTATTGTGGAAAGGGACACCATCGATCCGGATCGATATCACGCAGGGGATGTGTACTTTTACCCATCATGGTTGGAGGACTGCATAGCAGGAATAGTCGAGTCAGGAGTCGGTCGAGGGAACAAAGTCGTAGATGATGTTGCCGAAGCACATGTGAAGTATAACAGACTGCACAAAAGGGTTCGTGAGTCCGAGGCTGAGCATCTGGAATGAGCAAAATTGATGTGGAATTAATAAATGAGTGGAGGGAAATGGCCATCAGATCAAATGGAATGCTAGAATATCTGGAGCAAGGTCTGATGGAGTTGGAAAGGAAGATGAGGAAAAGAGTCATAGACTGCCAAAATGCTGAAGGTATCGAAGGAGGACATCTCGCCAGGGCATACCTGCTGCTGGACATGCGCGACCTGGGGAACCTGATCGATGGAGCCAAGAGAAACAGGCCTGGAGAAGGTCCTTCTAGGACCAAGTAGATTAGGCTTATTTGTTTTGCTTTTCAAATTTAATAAGGCCAAATTCCATTAGTGACTTACCTTATTGTCGTTTTAGATTCGTCTTATTTATTGCATTAATGAAATGAGGCAATTATTGGCATTAAAATTATCCAAATCTACTTGTCGCTAGGCCTACCTCGGGCACAACGAGGCTCCCAAATTAGGACGTGAATTTACAAACATTTTTCAGAACTCTCACTAACTTGTTTACCTTTTGTTTTTCTTTCTTTTTGATTATTTCCATCCCCTAAGGTTGGTTCACACATACTGGAATCATCAGGTTACCACACCATATCCAGAGGCCCTCCACCTCCTCCTCCTCCAAGTGCATCAAAAGGCAAAGGGAAAGCTAAGATGGACGATATGAGTGGCATCAGAAAAGACAACCCCACACATGCTGAGAATGTGAAAACTTCTGATGGTCAGAGTACTCCGGCACCAAATGACTTGGTTTCACGGCTTGAACAGAAGATACTTGAACTATAGGGTGAGCTTGAGCAGGTCCGTAATTTGGCAAACCTCTCCCTCACACTAAACGTCCCAGATATCAACCATCCAAAGACCCAAAACCCGAAACCTCCTCAGAATACACTCAACCAACGCCCGAAGAATCCTCCCGCACCCCACCAATATACAACCCCTCCTCAAAATCCTTTACCCATACCTACACCTCCTCAACATCAGCATCTCCCGACTCAATGTCTGCAAATCACTTATCCCACTCCTCAGAATACCCCTCCGTATACCCCCGATCCCCAAAATTCAACATATGATTACCACTACACCCAAACTCCTGGCATTCACCAAAACAACCACATACATGGAAACCTTACCCCACTCCGCTCATCCAATCTCATATACACTAGAATCCGCCGAAAAGGACGTGCTCATTAACAACATGGCAAAAGAGCTCAAGAAACTCACAAGCCGAGTTCAGGGTGTTGAAAGAGGCAAAGGAATCGAAGGTCTGAATTATGAGGATTTGTGCATTCAGCCAGATGTGGAACTGCCGAAGGGTTACAAACCTCCTAAGTTCGAAATGTTTGGTGGAGAGGGCGACCCAAAGGTTCATTTGAGAACCTACTACGACAAGCTCGTAGGGATTGGAAAGGACAAAAATATTCACATGAAGCTATTCATGAGAAGCCTCACTGGAGACGCCCTATGTTGGTACATAAGTCAAAATCCGAAGAAATGGGCTAATTGGGTAAGCATGGCATCGGACTTCATGGATAGATTCAGATTCAACACGAAAAATGCACCAGACGTCTTCTATATCCAGAATCTCAAAAAGAATCCCACTAAGACTTCCCGCGAGTACGTTACTTGATGGAGGTCAGAAGCAGTGAAGGTTAGGCCGGCATTAGATGAAAAGAAAATGAACAATTTCTTTGTCAGGGCTCAGGATCCACAATATTACGAAAGGTTAATAGTAATCAAGAATCAAAAGTTCTCTGATATCATCAAGCTCGGAGAAAGGATCGAGGAAGGTATAAAAGTGTAATGGTGACAAATTTTGGGGCACTGGAGGCCACGAATAAAGCACCACAATCAGGTAGCATATCAAAGAAGAAAGAAGTGGGAACAGTAATGGTTGCCCAAGGTCCAAAATCTCCATTTGTGTACCAAACACCTCCACCCACATACCAACCTTCACCTTCTAGCCGCTACGACCTACCACACCTATAATACCCAACCATCCTATAATTATTCACCTCCAGCTCGTCCAAAATACCAAAAGCCCAGGCCCAATTTTGATCGCAAACCACCTAGACAATACACCCCTATTGCTGAACCCATGGACCAATTATATGAAAGATTAAAAGATGTTGGATATGTTACCCCTATTCCCGACGTGGCTATGGAAAACTCGTCACAATGGGTCAACCCAAACAAGACGTGTGTGTACCATTCTGGTATGAAGGGACATACTATTGATGAATGTCTCACCCTGAAAGATAAGATCCAAACACTGATTGATACCAAGGTCATACAAGAGAAAGAAACCACACCCAACATCCGCAACAACCCCCTCTCGGATCGTAGGGATAAAGGAGTCAATTTAATAGAAACTGATGAAGAGTGGGATCCCGAGGGATAAATCGAACTTATTCGGGAGGGTGATGATCCTAAGAAGCCGTCAGTCATGCTCAATCCCATTGTGATAAAGGTACAGTTGCCAGTCAAAGATAAGGTAACCGCATCGGCTTCCTTTGAAGTAGAAGTGGCACCACCTACAACTACACCTCCTCCGTTTGAGGTAGATGCATCCACACCTTTCTCTGTGACGGTGACATCCACACCCCCCTTCAGCTTCAATGTTTTACCTTGGGATTATATTGTCGAGGCTAGGATAAAGGAAAGGCAAAGATGGAAGAGTCTACCCTGCACAAGGAATGACTAGAACAGGTAGAATTTACACACCTGAGCATTTGGGAGAGACAAGTAAGCAAGCTTCCAATAAACAACTTGTCATCGAAACTGGTCCGGACGACCTTTAGAGGAAAGTACAAGCAAGGGAGTATTCTATTATTGATCATATGAATAAGACTCCCGCCCAGATATTCATCTTATCGTTGCTGCAAAATTCCAAAGCACACAAGAATGCTCTGATGAAGGTACTGAATGAAGAATATGTGCCCAACAACATTACTAGCGGAGAAATGGGCAATATGGTGGGACAAATGTTGGAAATCCATAAGATCACCTTCCATGAAGAGGAATTACCACCTGAAGGATTAATCCACAACAGGGCACTGCACATCACAGTGCAATGTGAAGATAAGTTCATTGCCAGAGTTCTGATAGATGGAGGGTCCAGCCTCAACATGTGTCCACTGACAACTCTGAAAAGGTTGGGCAAGGGCCTACATGAAATACGAGCAGGATCTATGAACGTGAAAGAACTCGGTGGGTCACAAAGAGATACGATTGGAGAAACCAACCTATGCTTGAAAATGGGTCCTACCTGGTTCGATGTTGAATTCCAGGTGCTAGACATATCCACCTCATACAATCTGTTGTTGGGGCGGCTTGGATACATGCCCTAGAGCTGTCGCATCCACTTTGCACCAAGTGGTAAAATTTGAATGGAACAATCAAGAAGTGACCATCCATGGAGATGGGAGCAACCCCATTTACACCAGTCAGACTGTTCTGGTGGTAGAAAATAGAAGGAAGTTAGGTGGAGAAACCTACGATCATATCGAACGTGTTAACACGATTGAGAAAGATAAATTGTGGAGGAGAAAAATAGAGAGCATACTGGCATGGGCAGGTTATGAACCTGGAAAGGGGCTTGGTAAAAAGCTTCAAGGTATCTCCAAACCAGTACAACTGAAGCGCCATGGCACAACCTTCGGGCTTGGATATCAGTACACCTGTCAGGAATATCGGGATTGATCGCCACCATGGCGTGGTCCATACTATCCTCTTGAGAAACCCATGCCACACCTGAATCAGACCTTCCATCAGGCCGATACAATATGGGGGTCTGAGGAAGAAGAAACCTTGGTAGCATTGAGGAATCTGTTCTTGGAAGACGATGATATGGATTGCTGTGTAATAGTTAAGGAAGAGGAGGAAGACGGCCTCACTATCTAGATAGTGGAGAAGGGAGCATCTCTCAAGAACTGGACCGCTAAACCATCGAGGGCCCAACGAGTCCCGGGGTAGAAAGACTGATTGCATTGTTTATTTTTGAAAATGATTTCCTCTTTGGAATTTTGTTTTAAATAATATTTTCAGTGTCCCGTATCGAAAAACATTATTTAAAATCATTTTCTTTAACATTTTAAATGTCTTTATGTTTTATTATTACTATTTTCCTTTCATATCTTTATCCCTAAAGCATTACTATTTCTTACCTTGATGAATCAACGACTGTGACATGTAATGAGACAACACAACAAAAGGACAGTGACTCGGAAGAATTAGAAGATGATGATGTAATACCTGAGGAAATTGTCAGATAAGTGGAGAACTTTGAGAACAAGCCCAAGTCCAACATGGACAAGACCGAGATAGTCAACTTGGGAGATTCCGAAACCGTCAAGGAAACTCGCATAAGCATCCATTTGTCACCGTCAGAGAAAGAAGAATACACTCGGTTCCTGAAAGAATATGAGGATATCTTTGCATGGTCATACGATGATATGACAGGGCTGAGCACATCCATAGTGGCTCACAAGTTACCTACAAATCCAATGTGTCCGCCAATGAAGCAAAAACTCAGGAAATTCAAGCCAGACATGAGCCTGAAAATCAAGGAGGAAGTCACTAAGCAGATCAAAGACAAAGTCCTTAGAGTAGTTGAGTACCCAACCTGGTTGGCCAACATTGTACCGGTTCCAAAGAAAGATGGAAAAGTCAGAGGCTGTGTTGATTATCAGGATCTAAATAGAGAAAGTCCCAAGGATGATTTCCCGCTACCAAACATACATATTTTGATCGACAATTGCACCAAGCATGAACTCTAGTTCTTTGTAGATTGCTTCGCGGTTACCATCATATTTGGATGGACGAATAAGACGCGGAGAAAACAGCCTTCATTACACCATGGGAAGTGTACTGCTACAAAATGATGTCATTCAGTCTGAAGAATGTTGGGTCCACCTACATGAGGGCTATGACAACGATCTTCCATGATATGATACATAAAGAAATAGAGGCATATGTTGACTATGTCATAATCAAATCCAAGAGTGATACAGATCAAATAGCAAATTTGAGGAAATTCATTGACCGGCTACGGAAGTACAATCTAAAGTTAAATCTCGTAAAGTGTGCATTTGGGGTTCCTGCCGAAAAATTGTTGGGATTCATCATCAGTCACCGAGGAATAGAGTTGGACACTTCAAAGGTTAAATCCATCCAGTAATTACCACCACCAAAAATCAAGAAGGATGTGATGAGTTTCTTGGGACGTCTCAACTACATCAGCCATTTCATAGCACAGTCCACAGTAATATGTGAGCCAATTTTCAAAATGCTGAAGAAGGATGCCGCAACCAGTTAGACCGAGGATTGTCAAAAGGCTTTTGACAAAATCAAGGAATACTTGTCCACACCACCAGTCTTAGTCCCGCCAGAGCCTGGTAGACCACTACTACTGTACCTTGCAGTGTTAGATGGAGCTTTTAGTTGTGTTCTGGGACATCATGACGAGACGGGAATAAAGGAGCAGGCCATATCTTGCTTAAGCAAGAAGTTCACTCCTTATGAAGCACGATACTCTCTGCTAGAACGCACTTGTTGCACTATAACCTGGATAGCTCAGAAGCTAAGGCACTAATTCTGTTCCTATACTACATATCTCATATCAAGGATGGATCCCCTAAGTACTCTTTCAGAAACCCATGCCTACTAGGAAGTTGGCCAAGTGGAAAATCTTGCTGAGTGAGTTCGACATTATCTATGTAACTCAGAAAGTAGTCAAGGGACAACTATTAGCAGATTATCTTGCTGAAAATCCTGTAGAAGGAGAATACGAACCCCTAAAACGTATTTTCCTGATGAGGAGGTACCATTTGTAGGAGAAGATATTGTTGAAGCCTACGACGATTGCAGGATGTTTTTCGACGGAGCTGCAAATTTTAAAGGAGTGGGTATCAGAGTTGTCTTGGTATCAGAAACCGGTCAGCATTATCCGGTGTCTGCAAAACTCAGATTCCCATGCACTAACAACATAGTGGAATATGAAGCCTACATATTAGGGCTCAACCTGGCTATTGATATGAATATTCAGGAACTGCTGGTAATCGGTGATTCAGACCTGCTGATACATCAAGTACAAGGAGAATGGGCTACCAAGAATTCAAAAATACTGCCATATCTACATCATGTACAAGAAATGAAGAAGAGGTTCACAAAGATAGAATTCTGGCATGTCCCCAGAATTCATATTGGCCACCTTGTCATCAATGATATAACATCCAGAAAAGAATTTCATCGACCTATTCCGGTGAAGATCCATTATCAGCCAGCATACTGTGCTCATGTTGAAGAAGAAATGGACGGAAACCCCTAGTTCCACGACATCAAAGAATATTTGACAAAAGGAGAATACCCAGAGCATGCAAACCATACTCAAAAACTCACCCTTCGGAGATTGTACAATCACTCTTCCAAAGCGGAGGAACCCTATACAGGAGAACTCCAGATCTGGGACTGTTAAGGTGTGTTGACGCAAAAGAGGCTTCCAAATTGCTCGAGCAAATACATGTCGGAACCTGCGACCCACATATGAACGACTTTATCTTGGACAAGAAGATACTCAGGGCCGGATACTTTTGGATGACCATGGAAACAGACTGCATACGGTATGTTCTGAAATGCTACCAATGCCAGATACATGCAGACATGATACGGGTGCCGCTAAACGAGCTTAATGCAATAAGATCACCTTGGCCTTTTTCTTCTTAGGGAATGGATGTCATCGGCCCAATTGAGCCCACCGCTTCAAGCGGGCACCAGTTCATTTTAGTGTCCATCGACTACTTCATCAAATGGGTTGAAGCTGCATCTTACAAAGCGGTAACCAAGAAAGTCGTCGCAGATTTTGTTAGGGACCTGATTGTTTGTTGATTTGGGGTTCCAGAGTCTATCATCACTGACAATGCCGCCAATCTCAACAGTGATTTGATGAAATCCATGTGTGAAACTTTCAAAATCAAGCATAATAATTCCACAGCATACAGACCTCAAATGAATGAAGCTGCAGAGGCCGCCAACAAAAACATCACGAAGATACTAAGGAAAATGGTAGAGAATCACAAGCAATGGCACGAGAAATTAACATTCGCCTTACTGGGATACCGTACCACAATCTGCACATCAACCGGGGCAACTCCCTATCTACTGGTATATGGTACTGAAGCTGTCATTCCCGCTGAGGTAGAAACTGTCATTCCCGCTAATGGATAAGGAACCGCTATGAGCAATTAGACCTCATAGTAGGCAAGAGGATGAATGCAGTGTGTCACGGTCAGCTCTATCAGAATAGAATGTCTAGGGATTTTAATAAAAGGGTCAAACCAAGACAGTTAATGTCGGGGCAGCTGGTACTGAAACGGATCTTTCCACATCAAGATGAGGCCAAAGGGAAATTCTCTCCCAACTAGCAAGGTCCTTACATGGTTCACAGAGTATTGACAGGAGGAGCGCTCATACTCGCAGAGATGGACGGAGAAATCTGTCCAAAACCTATAAATTCAGATGCAGTCAAAATATACTATGTGTAAACCATTTATGCTTCTTCATATGATATAAATTGAACTACGCTCGACCTAATTCTCTTTTAAGAGGGGATACGTAGGCAGCCATGTGGGTTCGGTTACAATTAAATTCAATAAAATTTCCATCTTTCCCACAATCAGAAACTGGGGCAGAATTTTGAGAAGGACCCTCAAAATTCCGAAGCAAGTTCAGCCAACCGCAGCATATGGAGCAGTCACAGAGGTCATCTAGTGAACTGGGTAAGAATTTTGAGGAGGACCCTCAAAATTTTACGGCAGCGGAAGTCTCAATGTCTCTAATAATGTCACAGTTACTGGTTCATCTAACTAATTTCTAAACTACATACTAATATGTCTTTGAAAATTATACACGCATGCTTTTGAAAAAGAAACTTTGCTTTAGCCAAATTCTACCCTAATAGCTTGAACAGGATCTTCAGACAGAGTGGAGCAAATCGAGCAAGCAAAGGCACGAACCAACCTCCCCCGGCAAAAACTCACAAATTTTCTTTGGATGCAGGACTATATCATCATGATAAACACCATCACAACGACACAATAGCTATGCATGAAACACATTGTTAGCTAATAATACTTCACTCTTACTCTTCTCTTTTCATGGGACTAAGCACTGTCTCGAACCTTGCATGAGGCTAAGCCCTGCCTCTCCATTTGCATAAGGCTAAGTGTTGCCTTCTGTTTGCATGTAACTAAGCTCTGTCTCAATCCTGCATGGGCTAAACCCTGCCTCCCATTTGCATAAAGATAAGCACTGTCTTCTCTTTGCATAACACTAAGACCTGTCTCAAATCACTTGCATGAGGTTAAGCCCTGCCTCTCTACTTGCATAAGTCTAAGCACAGCCTTCTCTTTGCATGTGCTAAGCCCTTTATCAAATCACTTGCATGAGTCTAAGCCATGCCTCTCTACTTGCATAAGGCTAAGCATTGCCTTCTCTTTGCATGAGACTAAGCCCTGTCTCAAATCACTTGCATGAGGCTAAGCCTGAACATTCTGTTCTAGGCCTAACCTTTTTGTTGAAAGCTCTGGACATTCTGTTCTGGTAGAGTTGATCATGACATACTGCATTCATTCTTTTTCCATCGATGAGAGCCAGTTGTTCATAGCGACTTCGTACCCATTCTGCATCACTGAGTTCAACCTCTTCTATGATTCTCAAAGAAGGAATTTCCACTTCGGCGGGAATAACGGCTTCAGTACTGTTGATACCCAATTTTTTCCATATATATTTTTAAAATACATATATACTTTCAAAATAGTGCATGAATATCAACCAGTATTTTTCCATAATTTTCTGTAATTTTTAGAGGATTTTTAATCAATTTATTCCAGCATTTTATTATCTAAATAATTACTAATTGCATCACAAATAATTTTATAATAATTTATTACTTAATTTTTATCACTTATGGGTATATTTAGCTTTAATCATTTTATGCATGATTATATTTGTATCTTTAGGCTATAATTGCAATAACTTTGCAATAATAGCCCATATATACATAATTATATTATTTACACGAAAAATGACTTTTTATATTTTTATAATATTAAGTAATTATTTTAAATCATTTCCATATACAAATAGCATTTTTTATCATTTTATAAATTATTTTATTAATTTAAATAGGTATTTAAAACATAGCCCTTTTTAATTGATTTTTGGGATCTACCCCAGCCCAATACCCTATCCAGCCCAATAACCCAATACCCAATACACTAACCCAACTACCTATACCCATACCCATACCCGTCCCATTAAACCCGCCCCACCTAAAATCTAATCTTGGACGTTGATCTCAGAAGATCAACGGCCCTAAATCCTCCAACCCTTTTTAATATACCAAACACCCCTAAACCCTAATTATTGGCCCCAGCCCGTCGTCTTTTGATACTCTCCTCTCCTCACCTCTCTCACCCCCTCAAACCCTAGCCCGCCATCACACTTTCCCTTTTTGATTAATGAGATTCCCCCTTGATTCCCTGCCTTATTTGGCTTTGTTTCTCTACTGGCTACCCTTACTTGATTTATTTGCCTCAAATGGCAAGTGAATCTCAAGAGGCTCGAACCAGATCTAGTTCAAAGTCTCTCATATCTTGGCTATTTCCGTCTATGTTCATCCCAATACCTGTTAGTACGAACATTTTCGTATCTTAGTGTTTCAAATCTCTGGTTCAAACCAGATTTGGTTCAACTTCTGTTTATTTTTATGAATCTGGCTAGATTTTGGTTGAATCTGTTTAGATCTTTTCAGATCTGAAACGATTTTATGTTTGTTTTGGTATTTCTCCTTTATAATTTCAATACTTCTATCTCTATATTTTCTAGTATTTTTCTATTATTATTCCTGACCGGTCTTGTTTACCCTAGAATTAGGGTTTTGATATTTAATAGATTTTTGTCAAAAATGATTTAACCTTTAATAGTTTTCCTTTTTGACTGATTCCACTTACTTTAATTAGTTCCATCTACATGCCTTTGTGTTTCTGCCTATTTTAGTAGGGTTCCGATCATTTAATTGTGCATTTTACTGTCTTTACCTGTTTGTCTTTAACTCTGGCATTAATTTCTAAGTGATTTTTACTTACCCTAAATTAGGGTTTGAAATCATGTCTTCCCTTTTCGTACAGTACTGGTGTTTACTTAAGCGGTTACTTTCTCTTACCTTATTTGGACCAATGTTCCATTAATAATTTGTGCTACTTCCCTTAACTTAATCTTACGGGCCTGATTTTGTGTTCTGATTATTAAAGTCGACTTCTAATTGATTTTGGAATTAGTTCTTACCTTATTTAACCTAGTACTTGACTACAGATTGATTCCATATAAGGTTTTCCTTAAATTAAGTGGTACTAGCCTGACTTTACTCGATTTTGTCTTGTTAATTAATTCATGCCAGCCTTAATTGATTGTTAAGTTATTTTCATACCTTATTTGTGTATGATTGGTTCATTACCTTATTTGTTTACTTCATTAAGTGCTATTTAAACCCCCTTCCTCACTCCCTTTAGAACAACTCTACAACTCTCGAACTCTCTGTTCTCACAAAAACTTAAGCTCTCTTTGTTCTCTTATTCTGTTTTCTGTGCTAAGTGGCTATTATTTGGACGGCTGAAACCCAAGGCCAAATTCTCTATAATTCAACTGTTATTGCATTCTTACTTATTTTCTTCTCAACTGGTATGCCCTAACTCTTTCTATTCTGTTCTCTATGCTCTATTCGACTAGTCTATTTCAATCCTCAGCATAATTCGGCTTTCTATGTGACTACATGATCCCATTTAGTAATAATGATAAACTAAGTTACTTCAAATAAGGTGACCCATCTTCCTGGGTTAGTTCAGTCTGTTTCTTGTTATGAACCTTGCCAGATACTGTAAGCATGTAATCAAATATGTTTGTGGTTTAATTTATACGTTTAGTCTGTTTCTATCTTTGTGTTTAAGCCATGATTGCTTTAATATTTAGCCTAATCAAATACCCAATTGTTTGAAATATGTACTGAACATGAACTTTGTTTGTTTCTTGGTGCAATTCTGTCTGCAACTCTGTATTCTGAATTTGCTTGCTTCTGAAAATTAAACTAATTTATTACCTGCCCCATTTACCCTTTATGCATTGGTTTTCGAACTCCTACTCTTAGTCATCTAGGTTCTCACCTGAACTTTGACACATTGGAAACCTAATTTTATGTGCCATGGATGGATCACTACTATGCTCCAAAGCTGTTATGATTGAAGGCTTGGTTCCCAAGTTTAGATTGGTCCTATGAAGGTTCCCTATAGTGTAATTGCTACTGTTATGTAATTCATTCAATATTCTGGGATGTAATAATCTCTGCAATAATAGATTTGGGGTTTATTAGTAAAAGCTAGGGGGGTTTCATATATCTTTGTTAAAGTCCAGTAGAAATCATGCATGTAGGTTTAATTATGTTGATTGAATCATATGTGTGCCATACTTGTTTAGAGATCCAGCCTATAGGATTTTCCCAATTGTTTGATTCTGTATTATTACATTCGCATACTAGAGATACTATTTATAGGCTTTTCCGTTAATTCTGCATTAGAAATCCTGTTCATAGGATCTTACACATATTTCTAACCCAATGTGCATTACTGATCATGTCTATAGGATCCTATTTGTTTGAAATAATGATCTTTCCTCGAAATTTGCTTAATATCTACCCACATACGGTTAATAGATATCATGCCTATAGGGTGAAATCAGTTTCAAACGTAGTAATCATGCCTATAGGATTTAAAGCTAATAGATATCATACCTATAGGGTGAAATCAATTTCGAACTTAGAAATCCTTCCTACCGAATTTAAATCAGCATCAGAGTTAGAAAGCATTCCTATAGGATTTAAAAGGAATAAAAACGTGTCCTTATGAGTTAAAATCAGTGTTACACTTAGAAATCCTGTCTATAGGCATGTAATTAATAAGCTCGTAGAAATCATGCCTATAGGATCTTGTTGGTCGACTCTGAATTCGTTCGCTACTGTCAATCACTTAGGCAATATATTTGTAGGACTTAAAAATGATTCTGGGTTTATAATTGTTACATATTACTGCCTGAAGAGCCTAGATTCATGCTCAATAAAATCAGTAGGAAAACAAATAGGTCTTAATGCTCGCCTTAATAAACTGTCTCTGCATTCTGTTTTCCCACATAGATATCATGTCTATAGGATTCCAAAGTAATAAATTTTTCATGCTTTTACTGTCTATGTGCGGAGGTCAATATGAGCCTATACTTGTTCCTTATCCGAAAGTCCTATCTGTTATTGTTTGTCACCTAGATTTCACATTTTTAATATAGGTTGGCCTAGAACTATCCCAAATAGAGGTCCTAATGCCTCCAGGGCCATAGGTAAGGGACGGCTAGTGCACACATAAGGAACGAGCTAGAAACTTCTAGAACGCTTAAGTAACAACTTAAAGATAGTAATTGGGTGGTAAGGAGATGATAGCTCATGCGTTAATACTATGAGTGACACCCCAACTTGAGGGAGTCACAAAGCATTGTATGGAATGATCCTATAGGGTAAAAACTTAGGACCCCCTATACTCCCATTTAGAATAAATTGGATATCGCATCTGGTCAAATTCTTTTCTTCTGTTTTCTTTAGACTAACTCTCTTAATTTAAGTTCGGTCGGGACCCACCGTTGTGGACCTCGAGGGGTGCCTAACACCTTCCCCTCAAGGTAATTTGATCCCTTACCCGATCTCTTGTGATGTAAACTGGTTCTATGAGTTAATTTCTCTAGGTTCCCTAACTCACCTTAATCCGTTAGGTAGAGACTCTCTCAATTCCTTACCCTCTCAAAAGGAGTTGTCCCAAAAATGTCAAAACCCAATTTCGCGAGAAAAATGGGGTGCACGACAAGTACCATAGACCAACAAATAAGTAGTTTCCCAGTCGATGTGCGAACCGTGGTATGATATCCAAGTAGGGAAAATGGTAGCTTTTCGTGCCATTGTTTGTAATTATCTACCATTTTCCTCAATATCTTCTTGATGTTCTTATTGGCGGCTTTCACAACTCCATTCATTTGCAGCATGTATGCCGTGAAATTATTATGATTGATCTTGAAGGTTTCACATTATATCACTTTTAAGTTTTGCGGCGTTGGCGGTGATGATTGATTCTGCTACTCCGAACCGACAAACAATACGATCCCGAACAAAATCTGCGACGACCTTCTTAGTTACAGCCTTGTAAGATTTAGCATCAAACCATTTTGTGAAATAGCCTATGGCCACCAGAATGAACCTATGCCCATTTGAAGCAGCGGGTTCGATTGGACCAATGACATCCATCCCCCAAGGGGAGAAAGGCCAAGGTGCATTTGTTGCATTGAGTTCATTTGGTGGCACTTGTATCACATTAGCATGTACCTGTCATTGATGACACTTTTGAACATACTTGATGCAGTCTGTTTCCATAGTCATCCAGAAATATCCCGCTCTCAATATCTTCTTAGCTAAGACAAAATCGTTCATGTGCGGTCCGCAAGTTCCGGCATGTATTTCTTCGAGCAATTTGGACGCTACCTTGGCGTCGACACACCGTAATAATCCCAAGTCTGGAGTCCTTCTGTACAGAATTCCTCCGCTTTGGAAGAAGTGTTTGGATAATCTTCGAAGTGTGCGTTTCTGAGTATGATTTGCGTGCTCCAAGTACTCTCCTTTTGCCAAATATTCTTTGATGTCGTGAAACCATGGATTTCCGTCAATTTCTTATTCAACATAAGCACAATAATCCGGCTGATTATGAATCCCTATTGGGAAAATATCGATGAAATTCTTATCTGGGTGTTGTATCATGGAAGATAAAGTGGCCAATGCATCTGCAAAATCATTCTGGACTCTCGGAACATGTTTGAATTCTATCTTGTTGAATCTCTTCATCAACTCTTGTACATGGTACAAATATGGAAATATTTTGGTATCTTTGTGGCCCATTCTCGCAAAATTTGATGTACCAAAAGGTCGGAATCTCCAATTACCAGCAATTCCTGGACGTTCATATCAATGGCTAGTCTGCGTTCTAAGATGCAGGCCTCATATTCTGCCATGTTGTTGGTACATAGAAACCTGAATTTTGCGGATACTGGATAGTGTTGACCTTTTTCTGACACTAAGACTGCTCCAATACCCACTCCCTTGAAGTTTGCAACTCCTTCGAAGAACATTCTCCAACCATCATAGGTTTCAGTGATATCATTTCCTATGAATGATACCTCTTCATTGGGAAAATACATTTTCAGTGGTTCGTATTCTCCGTCTACAAGATTTTATGCCAAATGATCTGCCAATGCTCCCTTTGACCCCCTTCTGAGTTACATAGATGATATCGAACTCACTCAATAATATCCGCCATTTTGCTAACTTTCCTGTAGGCATGGGTTTTTGCAAGATGTATTTTAGCGGATCCATCCTTGATATGATATATGTGGTGTAGGTACATAAGTAGTGCCTCAACTTTTGAGCTATCCATGTCAAAGAACGGCAGGTGCACTCCAGCAAAGAATACAGTGCTTCGTAGGGTGTAAATTTCTTACCCAGATAGTATATGGCCTACTCCTTTCTTCCCGTCTCGTTGTGTTGTCCCAAAACCCATCAAAAAGCCCTATCTAGTACAGATAAATAAAGTAGCAGAGCTCTCCCAGGTTCCGATGGGACCAGGACATGTTGTTTGGATAAATATTCCTTGATTTTTTCAAAAGCTTTCTGACATTCTTCAGTTCAACTTGTTGCAGCGTCTTTCCTCAACAATTTGAAAATTGATTCACAGATAACAGTTGATTAGGCTATGAAACGGCTGAGTAATTGAGACGTCCTAAGAAACCCATCACGTCTTTCTTGTTCTTTAGAGGTGACAAATCTTGGATAGCTTGACCTTTGACGGGGCTAGCTCAATCCCTCGGTGACTGACGATGAACCCTAACAACTTTCCAGCACGGACTCTGAAGGCACCCTTTGCGGGATTCAATTTCAGATTAAACCTTAGAACCGATCAAAGAATTTCTTCAAATCTCCTATGTGATATGTACCCCTTTTAGATTTGATGATGACGTCATCCATGTACACCTCTATCTTTTTGTGTATCATGTCGTGGAAAATGGTATTCATAGCTGTCATATAAGTGGCTCCAGCATTCTTCAGGCCAAACGACATCATTTTGTAACAATACACTCCCCATGGTGTGACAAAGGCTATCTTTTCGGCATCCTCTTCATCCATCCAGATCTGATGATACCCCGCGAAGCAATCCACAAAAGATTGGAGTTCGTGTTTTGCACAGTTGTCGATCAGTATGTGTATATTAGACAATGGGAAATCATCTTTGGGACTCGCTCTATTTAAATCCCGATAATCGACACACACTTTGACTTCCCATATTTCTTTGGAACCGGCAAAATGTTAGCCAACCAGGTTGGATATTCCACCACTCTGAGAACCTTGGATTTTATTTGCTTAGTGACTTCCTCTTTTATTTTCAAACCCATATCTGGCTTGAATTTTTTGAGTTTCTTCTTTACAGGTGGACATGTGGGATCGGTAGGTAGCTTATGAGCCACTATGGATGTGCTAAAACCGGTCATATCACCGTAGGACCATGCAAAAATTTCCTCATACTCCTTGAAGAACCGGATGTATTCTTCTTTCTCTGACGGTGATAGATGAATGCTTACATGCGTTTCCTTGACTGTTTTGGAATCTCCCAAATTAATGTTTCAGTCTCGTCCAAATTAGACTTAGGCTTGTTCTCAAATTTTTCCACTTCTCTAGCAATTTCCTTGGGTGTTATATCCTCTTCCAGATCCTCTGAATCACTATCCTCGTGCTGCATTGTCTCATTACATGTCACAGTCGTAGATTCATCAGGATAAGTAATAATAACACTGTAGAGAGAAAATGTAAAGGATAATAATAAATACTAAAAATAGCAATCCATTAATAAAAATTTTAAAACGTCAAACAAGTGCAGCTCGATGATTCGAGAAATTATTTTAAAATGAAATACGCTTAAAACAAAATATTGAAAATGTCTTAGATGCTCATAAAATTGCTTTTAAAAATAAATGATGCTAATTTCCAGGCTACCTAGGAACTCAACGGGCCCTTGATGGTGCAGCAGTACAGTTCTTGAGAAAAACTCCTTTCTCTACGGTTTGAATAATAAGGCCTTCCGCCTCCTCCTCCTCAACTATCGCACTGTCATCCATGCCTTCGTCATCCAAAAACAAATCCCTTATGCCAGCTAAAACTTCATCGTCTTCGGACCCACACATCATGTCAGCTTGATGGAATGACTGGTGTAAATGTGATACTGGTTGTTCTAGTGAGTAATAAAGACCACTCCATGGTGGTGACCAATCCTAATACTCTTGCCAGGTGTATTCATACCCAAGCCCAAAGTTTATACCATACGCTTTAGCTATATCGATTTGGTGATCCCCTGGAGATTCTTGTCGAGACCCTTGCCAGGTTCATACCCTGTCCACGACAATATACTTTCTATCTTATTGCTCTACCATTTGTCATTCTCAATTGCGTTGACGCGCTCAATGTGATGGTATGTTTCTCCACCCAACTTTCTTCTATTCTCGACGATTGGAACAATTTGATTGGTGTAACCCGTCTCCATGGATAATTACTTCCTGATGGTTCCACTCAAATTTCACGGCCTGATGTAGAGTAGAAGCTACAGCCCCAGCGGCATGTATCCATGGTCGCCCCAACAATAGATTGTAGGTAGCAGATATATCCAGTACTTAAAACTCGACATTAAACTAGGTTGGGCTCATCTGTAGGCTGAGGTTGATCTCTCCAATTGTGGCCCTTTTAGATCCATCAAATGCTTTCACATTCATAATTCCTGCTCGTATCTCTTGCAGGCCTTTACCCAATCTTTTCAGAGTAGTTAGCGGACATATGTTGAGACTCGAGCCCTCATCTATCAGGACTCTGGCGATGAAGTTGTCTTCAAATTGCACTATGATATGTAGTGTCATGTTGTGACTTAATCCTTCTGGTGGCAGCTCGTCTTCATGAAAAGTGATTTTGTGGCTTTCTAACACTTGCCCTACCATGTTGGCCATTTCTCCACTGGTGATGTTAGTGGGTACATAGGCTTCATTCAACACCTTCATCAGGGCATTCCTATGTTCCTCGGAGTTTTGCAGCAATAATAAAATGGATATTTGAGTAGGGGTCTTGTTCAGATGGTCAACCACAGAATATTCTCTTGCATGCACCTTTCTCCAAAGGTCATCCAGGATGTTCTCAATGACAGGCGGCATAGACGCAGCTTCTTTGCTTGTTCCTCCCAAATGCTCGGGTGTATAAACCCTACCGGTTCTAGTCATGCCTTGCGCTGCACCTATTTCTTCCATTTTTTTTTCCTTTCCTTCTTGCTTCATCAACATAATCTCATGGTATAGCATTAGACTTATAAGATGGTGTAGTTTCTACCATCACGGTGAAAGGTGTTGTTACTTCAATTTCAAAAGGATTTGGTGCGGCGACCTCAACTTCAATTGGTGCCTGAGTTTGTACCACGATAGGTGTGAGAGTAACGGGAGATGTTTTAGGATTATCCCCTTCCCGAATGAGTCCAATTGGCCGTTTCGGATCCCATTCTTCATCGGTCTCTATCATATTTATCCCTTCACTTATGTTATCTTGGAGAGGATTGTTACGAACGTTGGGTGCAACCTCCTTTGCCTGTATGACTTTAAAGTCAATTAACGTCTGAATTTTGTCCTTCAGAGTGCGACACTCATCAATAGTATGACCCTTCATGCTTGAGTGATAGTCATATGTCTTGTTTGGGTTAATCCACTGTGAAGAGTTATCCATAGCAACAACGGGAATGGGAGTGACATAACCAGCAGTTTTTATCCTCTCGTATAGTTGGTCTATGGGTTCAGCAATTGGAGTGTGTTGTCTGGGTGGTCTGCGGTCGAAATTTGGTCTTGGATTTTTGTAATTTTGGCAGGCTAGTGGTGAATGGTAATATGCTGGTTGGGTGTTATAAGTGTGGTAGTGGCGACAGGTTGTTGGTATCTGGGGGGTGAAGGCTGATATGTGGGTGGAGGTGTTTGGTATGTGAGAGGAGACTTGGGACCCTGGGCTACCATTAATGCACCCACTTCTTTCTTTTTGGAGATACACCCTGACTGCAAATCTTTATTTGTGACTTGGAGTGCTTCGAAGTTTGTCACCTTTTCGTTTGATCCCTTCTTCTATTCTTCCCCCAGCTTGATGATGTCAGAAAATTTATGGTTTTCAATAACCATCAATCTTTCATAGTATGCGGGTCTTGAACTCTGACGAAGATCTTATTCATTTGTTCTTCTTCAAGTGCTGGCCTTACTTTTGCGGCTTCAGACCTCCACCGAGTAGCATACTCGCAGAAGGTTTCTGTTGGTTTCTTCTTAAGATTCTGAATGTAGAAAATGTTTGGTGCGTTCTCTGTGTTGAACCTGAATCGATCCATGAAATCTGACGCCACGCTCACCCAAGTAACCCACTTCTTTGGGTACTGACTGATGTACCAAGACAAGGCATCCCCAGTGAGGCTTCTCATAAACATATTCATATGGATTCATCCTTGCCAACCCCTATAAGTTTATCACAATACGTTCTCAGATACACTTTCGGATCACCAGTTCCGTCGAACATTTTGAACTTGGGAGGTTTGTAACCCTCTGTCAGTTCTACATCTAGCGAATACACAAATCCTCATAATTCAAACCCTTGATGCCCTTGACTCCTTCGACACTCTGAACCCTGCTAGTGAGCTTCTTGAGTTCTTCCGCCATGTTTTTGATGAGCAGGTCCTTCTCGATGGGTTCGGGTATATATAGGGTATTTTGTGGGGTATGGGGTAAAGTTTTCCATATATATGTGATTTCTTTGGTGGACTCCGGGAATTTGGGCATAGTGATGGTCATTGGTTGAGTTTTGGGGATCAGGGGTAGGTTGCGGTTTATTTTGAGGAGTGGTAACTGGTGGTTTGTGGATATTGAGTCGGATGGTGATGATTTTGTGGAGGAGTAAGTACTGGTGGAGGACTATGGCTTTGAGGAGGTGTGGCGTATTAATGTGGCGCGAGAGGATTTGGTGGATTTTGGTTTTGTGTGTTTTGGGGAGGTGCCGGGTTTTGGGCGTTCGTGTTTGTTGGTTGATGTCGGGGACGTTTAGAGTGAGGGAAAGGTTTTCCAAGTTCCGAACCTGCTCAAGCTCCCCTTGTAGCTCCAATATTTTCTGTTCCATATGTAGGACCAAATCATTCTGCTGGGGTACTCCGGCCGTCTAAAGTTTCAATGTTCTCTAGGTGGGATCATTGTCTTTTCTAATACCACTCATATCATCCATCTTCGTTTTTCCTTTGTTCTTGGGATCACTTGGTGGAGGAGGAGATAGAGGACCTCTGGATCTGGTGTGATATGCTGACGATGCCAGTATGCACGAACCAACCTTTGGGAATGGGAATTAACAAAAGAAAAGAAAAACATAAAGGTAACCAAGTCAGTAAGCAGTATTAAAAGAATGTTTGCGATATTGAACATGTGTTGCAGAATTAATAAATTTGTGTCCTACTTTGAGGGACCTCGTTGTGCTTGAGGGATTCCTAAGAGACACATAGACTTGGAGAAAATTGATGCCAATAATTGTGTCATTTCATTAATGCGAAAATGAATCAAATCCTTACTAAAACGACAATAACGAGAAAGTCACTAATGGAATTTTCCTTATTACAACCAAAATCTAAAACAAATCTAGAAAGCATCAAAGACATTTTTTCCTAATCTACTTGGCCCTAGAAGGACCTTCTCCATACTTGGTCTTCTTGGATCTGCCAATCAAGTTCCCGAGGTCGGGCATATCCAACAGTAGGTAAGCCCTTGCTAGATGCCCTCCTTCATTGTCTTCAGTGTTCTGACAATCCGAGCATCTCTTTCTTGTCTTCCCCTCGAGTTTCATTAACCTCTACTCCAAATATTCCAATCTCTCTGTTGATTTAGTAGAAATTTCTCTCCATTCATTGATGGTTTCCATATCGACTTTGTGTTGTTCCAAATGCCTAGCTTCAGACTCAAAGGCCCTTTTGTGCAACATCCTATACTTGACTTGCACTTCAGCAGCGTCATCTATAACCCTATTTTTTAGATTAATTCCCGGCTTGACGTCTCTCGCTATATCATCTACCAACCATGATGGGTAAAAGTACACATGGACGGCATGATACGTGTCGGGATCGATAGTATCTTTCTCCACAATGACCTTCTGATTCCACATATGTTGTGCGTCGAACTTCAATGGAATGATGTTCCCTTTAAAATTTGCCTTGTACTGGACCACGTTGGAAACCCGAGGTATGACTTGTTTTCTTCCTGCTTGCCTCTTTACCCTTATAGGAGCATAAGGATAGAATTCCCTTAACCCGATCAACACCAGATGAGTAGTCTCCCTTGATCTGATGATGAACGCACTGCTAGGGAACCATTCAAATATCCAATGTACCTTTTCGTCAGTCAGATTGCTAAAGAATCCGCATCCAACTCACAGCACTTCCAGGTTGTGCAAACCTATCTGGGATAAATATTATTCTCTTTGGATAATGGTAAGCTATGTAGTCATTCAATGGTCGTCGCAGAAGCTCATGGAGATATTCTCCCCTCTATAAATGTTCTAATAACCAAACTGCAATAGATTACAACTCTCGAAGTGTCCATGCCCCTGCTTGCATCGATCTAGAGTGCGGTACATTTCGGCCAAGATCATGGGGATGATAGTGTAAGTTTGTCCCTTGATTCCTTCCATTAGAGTACTAGAGACCATGTCTAAGCAAGTGTGGATCATTTCCCCTTTCATCGGAAATACCAGTAACCCAGAGAAGCAGACAATGAACACATAAACTCGGCGGTGCGTCCAACCCAAAGAAGTGATGGCAAGTTCATCATGATGAAGGCAATATAACTTGTTGTGCCCATAAAGTTCATAAAGGAATTCAAATGAGATGTATGACTTCTTCAGGCAAAGTAACTCATCATTTTTCTTGAAACCCAGCATTTTCACAAAACCTCGGGGGTGCGATTTTATGGTACTAATAAACCTGGACTATCCCATGGCAGCTTAGTGAAGCCTCATATTTCTTCTAGGAGGGAGTCATTTCTATGTCACCAAAGCGAAAGACAACCCTTTTCTCATCCCAAAACATAGTGGCGGCCTCAATTAATGCTCTATTCAGCAAGATGTCCGATAAGGACGGTAAATTACCAAGGACCCTTTTCACATGATTCTTGTCACTAGGTGAGAGGTTCTTCCACCAATCAAGCAGCAAAGGTTGGATGTTTTGAACCATGCCGAACCTTGGGACTTCGTGCTTCATTCTCTGCAAACATATAAAGTTAGCCCTTTTCTCCCTCCAGATTTGACTATTTACACATTAATGATCAACATACCGACATTTTTCTCCAAGTAATGCACATAACTTGATGGTATCCATTGGGATTATGGAAATCCTGTTGGACTTTGGACAAGGCTTATCTTAATGGGTTATCACGTGAACAACGTTCTAACTCGTACAAGGTCTGACATGATGCATGCACAGTTTATATTGGAGAGAGGTTTCTAGAATGGTATAGACCGGTACTTTCAAGTGGTTGAGATGGAAAGGCACGGAACCATCGACTGCAGTGTTGATCGATTAGTTTACCACAAATAAGACTTTCCAATTTAAAAAGGATAATTTCGGAAGAGTGCGGACACTCATCAAGTGTCGATGTGTTATTAATTGGGCACGAGTGGAATATGATGTGGAGCATGCTTTATGCAGAGATAATAACACGTTGCCAAGTATTTGCATGGTAAATATGTAAAAGCAATAAATACAGTATTAAGGTAAAACATAAAAGACGTAAAAGATTGACAAAGAAAGAAGTTAGTTCGTGGAATATAGAGAATGTAATAAAGTAAGCACGGGTGTAGGAGCAGGAGAGAAGGGATGTGCATGTTATAACCGATTTAAGCAAAGGAAGGTGGAGAAGGGAAGGGATGTGCATATTACAATGAATTTAAAAGAGTAAAAGAAAAATGGGAGAGGGATGTGCATGTAACAATGAATTAAACAAGTACAAGGAAAATGAGAGAGGGATGGGTATGTAACAACGAATTAAAAGGAAAATGGGAGAGGGATGTGCATATAGTAGAAAGATAAAGATGGAAAAGGGTATCGCGTTTATAACAAACAAGACTGATCCACATAAGCCAAGTTTGCTATGGTAAGAGCCTAAATATATCCCCAGCATAGTCTCCATGCTATCGCGCCCCTTTTTCTCGCGAAATCGAGTTTCGACATGTGACAACTCTTTTAAAGAGGTATTAAAAGAGGATAGTCTCCACCTAACGATTTTTAAGGTGCGCTAGGGCACCTATTTGCAAATGACTCTGGTTTAACTAGTGAACAACATCGAAGATCGGGTAAGGACTCAAGTTACCTCAAAGAGAAGGTGTTAGGCACTCCTAGATGCCACAACTGTGGGTCCTGGCCGAACTTAAATTATGTGGATTAGGCTACGTGATCAAATAAGCAAAGAGAGAAAGAAAAAAAGGGGTCCTAAATTTTTTAGCCTAAAGGATCAACCCGTACAACATAAATAATATTTTGTAACCCCCTTGGGATAGGGTGTTACTCATATTATTCATCGGGCACAGACTATCATCTCCTACTATCTGATTACTATGTTAAGGTTGTTTACCTAAAGGCGTTCTAATTCAATTCTAAGTCGTGCACTACCCGTCCCATACCTATGGTCCAGGAGGTTTTGGACCTTTATTTGGATGGTTCTAAACCTTATCTAGACTGCTCAAAAATAAAAATAAACTAGGGGACAGGCAATAACAGATAAAGACTTCATGTAAAGACAGTTAGAGGCTCACTTTAACCTCCATACTTAAACAACAAATGCATGCAGACATGTATACAAATTAGGAGGTTTCAGAATTCAGAACCTTAAGCCCTATAGACATGATTTCTAGATGGCTTTGAATCAAAGTATGCAGATAGTTTCAGATGAAGGATATTCCTCATAGACAGAATTATTTAAGCATTACAAGTTGGTCGTTGAAATCGCAAGTTTTAAGTCATTAGTCCTATATATGGTGTCCCTAGGTGATCTACGAAGTTGAATATAACAAAATTTGCTGAGAGAAGTCCCAGAATTATTCATGCTTCCTAACAATAATGCACATGAAACAGTGTTTGAATGGTTTAGCATTAACTAATTATAGCGAGCAGTTATTCCCTATAGGCAGGAAATATAATGCATAGTATTTAGAGCTTATTTTATTGTCATATCTTAATCCTATAGGCATAATTTCTAGGTAAACAGCACCAAGTAGAAAAATTGGAATTCTATAGGCATGATTTCTAGTAGGCGATGAGAATTGAAAGAAACATCAATGATAACTAATTCCTATAGGCGGGTTTTCCAATAACACATAGCAATAAATATAATTGCAGCATTTTGTGTTTGCGAGCAGACAGTGTGTGTGTCTGCGCGCTTCCTCTAATGGCATGGTTTCTATAGTGTACATAGTAATTGAACAACATATATAACAAATAAATTACCAAGTCTTTTAGGCATATTATCTACCCATTTTTGCATGTAAATATTAAATTCTACCCATTTCCCCTTTTTCTAATACCCCAATCATTTATACAAAAGTTATCAAAGGTCCAATAATGAATAAGAGAAAAATATATTACAAACGATGACAATAAGACTTCAGCAGATCCAAATAAAATACCCAGCACTGTCTGGGCCTTCAGTAACTCTCACACGGCATACCCAGGCCTCTAATAGGGAGCCATATTGAACACACGACCCCAGAATCCACAAAGGAGCCCAAAGTCGATTTATTTGACCATAACACCAAGTATTACACCATTTAAATCAACAATTTAGGTATACAATAGATAACAGGATAGAGATGGATGAATAGGAGTAGTTTGAGATTTAGGGAATGACTAAGGACCAAGTCCTAGTGTCTCAGAGTTCACAAGGGTCTCGATTGGACCCCGAGCAGTGCTCACACTAGGGAGCTCAATGATGGAACCTAGGTAGCCTTGGCTTCAGCCAGCTAAGCATAAGAACTCAAGAGAGCCCAGGTAACAAATGAAGGATAGTAAACCAAGGTTCAGAGACAAAGTTTAGGGGTACAAACATAGTCAAGTTGAGCACATAGAGTAGATTATCAAACAGGCCTTAGGGCTTTAGAACAGACGTAGCAATGATTCCGAAAAAATAAATTTGACATCTAGTGCATAAGTAGTCATACATTAGCAGAATAGGTTTGCAGGATTAGTGAAAGCATATACAGATTCATAATAAAGGAAAAGGAATAAATTATGCTTAGTGTAAGTCCTAATGTTATGAAACAGTCATACTAATTTGGCAGCAGAACAACATTTAGACATGATAAAAGCAGATTACAACTACTGGTGAATTAGGGAGTTAAAACATGCTAAAGGGCATACTGATAGAGAACAGGATCAAAACATGCTATAGAGGCAAGCTATCACCACAGAAATTCAGAATACGATAGGAAAATAGACTTGTGCCATGTAGTGAGTGTAAGCATTCATGTTTTGAATACAATTGATCAGCTAACCAAAGAGACAGCACAAATTATGCAGGTAAAGCATGTTCAAATAACAAGATTGATCGCCTAAGGCAAAATTAAACACCAAAAAATGCTAACAAGTGTAAATGTCCCAAACATGTATCGAAAAGAATCTAATTACTCGAATCAGGTTTAGGCATGCTTCAAACTATCAACATTATAAGGCCTAAAATTGAAGTGAAGCAAACAGAGTTGCACACAAAACAACCCAGAAAATACATTAAACTAACAAAATTCAGAAGTGAAAACATATGTGAATTACAGATACATAGGAATGAAATTACAGTGTCCAGTAATTCACCAGTTAAACGAAGAACAGTAAAGAATAAGCTTCCACAAAACCCAGAATCCCAAGGCGTCAAAGTTCCCAAGAGCTTCGATGAACTCAGGGCAATGCTCGCATCAAGAACAGGTTAAGTAACAAGGTCTTTAGTGGCCTTGGCTTTTAGCCGGCCAAAACAGAATATAGAACAAGAGAGTAGCAAAAACCCTAATTTTAGTAAAGAAATATCAATTCGAAAGTCTGTCCCAAGAAGGGAAATGAGGGGGTTTATATAGCAGTCAAAAATTGAACGAACACATAAGGAAACGAAATAAATCAACAACAAATAAGGACAGAAAACATGCAAAATCAGCTCGAAATCAATTTAGGAGAGAAATCCGGTAAACCCTAATTTTGTAGGGAAAGTGTAAATCACAGAAAAACAAACAAAATCGGACTCACATAATACAGTGTTGAACGTATGTAGACAAAACAATGCTCAAAATCAATGATTCGAACCCCTTCTTGTTCGATTTCGGAGATTATTTCTTTTCATGTTTAGGCAAGCACTTAGGTAACACCACAAACGAACAACCATACCAGAAGGATTCGAATATGGTAAGAAAATAGTAGCGGAATCCCATTAGGATAGGGATTAAGGAGGAGGCTAGGGTTTATAAAAGTGAAGAAGAGAGAGGTTCAGGGCGGCGGGTTAAAGGGAATGGGGGATTAGGGTTTGGTTGCTTAATTAAAAGGGAGGGGTTAATTGTGGGTCGTTGATCTTGGAAGATCAACAACTGGGATTTTAAAATGAATGGGGCGGGTTAATTGCGGGTTTTTGGTAAAGGATTGGCTTTGGGCTTGGTGTTCTGGGCTAAGGTGTTGGGCCTTTTGGTCCGAAAATTAGTTTAAAAATTGGACCAGCTCTTAAGCACACACAATTTATTAAAAATAATTTATAAAATGACTAGTAAATAAATAAAAAATATTTTTATGTACTAATATGATTTAAAACAATTATTTAGCATTGTAAAAATATAAAATACTATTTTGACATAAATATTATAAATAAGGAGCCTTTGTATATGAATATAGACTATTATTACAAAATTAAATAAATAGCTTTAAAAATGTAAACTTAATTATATGAAATGAAGTGAAAAATATGATGAAACATTTATGAGGATTCAAAATAGTAATTTGAATGATTAAGTCATCACAAATAATTTAAAGAGATAATTACTAGATTTTTATTCAATTTTAAGCAAGAAAATTAATTTAAAAACTCTAAAATTATGGAAAATTATAAAAAGTGCTTGTGTAAATCTTATAAGTTAAATAATGATGCAAAATAATATTTTAAAAGTATTTATACTTATTTAAAAATATGAGGGCAAAATTGGGTATCAACAATCTTAATTTTGCTTAACTGATTTGACTAGAGTGTCTTGATGTGTCCAATCCTTGAGTGAGTCTATGTGCCATGCGTGTGAGGTTTTTGTGTTATTTTTTGCATCGCATTTGATATCTAGAGCTTGCCCTGTATGTATGCAAAGCAAAATAGTAGTTTTATGCAGTCTTGGAAGTGATATAGGAGTTTCTTTGTTGAGCCAATTATATGCTTTTACACACCTAATTGTTATGTATCTTAGTTAACCCTGTTGAGCATGTAATCATGTTTCTTTGAAAACCACATTACACGTCTTACTCTTTTGTTTGAATTAACCATTTATTTGAACCATTTACCTATCGTGAGCACTTGAAATTATATGAACTTTGTAAAAGTCGAAGTATGGGGTAGTTGGTTTGGCTTTTGAGTGGAACTATTGAAATAAAAATAAAGGTGCACTGTTTTAAAAAAGTAAGAGCCACTTGAATTGAAAAAATAAAGAAAAAAAATATAGTTTTATGATTGTGAAAAATGATCTTTGATAAGTGGTAACTCTTGATGCAATTGTGCTTAAATATTTTGGGAGTTGATGTATATTGGTGTGAGGGTGGAGTTTTGGTTTGTCATAAGTGTGGGATTTTGAATATTAAAGTGTATGTATTAAAGTGCTTAGGGAGGTGTAGTCACTCTTATATCTAAATGTATCCTACCCATCTCGTAGCCTACATTACAACAAGTTAAAAGTCCTACTTGATCCTTGATTGAATGAGCTCAATTAGTAGAGTAATAAACTACGGGCAAGCCTATGGTGCATCTTTTGTGGCATATGAATTTTGGTTCTGAGAGTGAGTGAATTCTTTCTATCATGAGTTCCTAATTGTTCTTAACTTTTATTCTGTGTAGGACTACTCTCTTTTGTTGTGTGAGGCACTTGATTCATGAAGGAAAGGTAATTTTTGATCTCTATCTTAGAGTAAGTGAGTAAGTTATGAATAGTGCGTGGTGCTTGTGAGTCAATCCTTGAGGTGAAGATGTTACACTATTATGCGTAGTTATTTTAAATATTCTTGGTGTGATGAGGTAGGAGAGTTGCTTAGTAAGTTATGTCAATATAGAGTGTGGTTTTATTTCTCAAGGACGAGCAATGATTTAAGTGTGGGGTGTTGATGGTAGACTATAATCTCATATTTTAGACAATTATTACACTCTAATTTACTGCACTTTAATTAAGTTTGAGCTTTCATCGCTAATATTTTGCACTAATTGTGTGTTTTATGCCTTGTAGGAGTGATTCCGAGATATGTAGATATTATGGAATGAACTAAAGTGATTTTGATCTTTGAAGTCTGAGTAAAATCTCAAGGAATTAAGCCGGGATCGAGTTCGGGGATCAACGGATGATAGTCGAACGAAACAAAGAATCGAGCAAGCATATTGCGCAGTGTCTAGTAAAATGTACATAAATTTTCACTTAGATCTCCGTTTGGACTCCATAATATATCGTTGGAAAGCTAATTCAACGGGATAGAACTTTCATTTTCTGCATTTTCCAAAATTCCCAACTAGCGCGATGCACCGTGCGACGCATCAGTGTAAAAATCTATCAGAAAATAACAAACTTCAGAGACTGGATTTTTGGGGTCTGTCAGGAAAAAGCACTCATGCTACGCACCCTGTGACGCGCAGTGCGACGCATGAAACGAAAAAAGTTTGCAATTATTTTTATATCGGCTAGGAAAAAGGAATTTCGTCTAGGCCCGACCCTACTTGGTATAAATACATGGGAAAAAGGTATTTTCTGGACTTTTGACACATCTAAGACTTAAGGAGGCTAGAGAGAAGGTAAGGAAGTGGAAGCACAAGGAATTCATCATTCAATCCTCACTCAAGACAAGAGTTTGGATCGTATTATGTTTTCTTTATATTTTTGATAAATTACTCCATATCTATGGAGTAGTTCTCTTTAGGGTTTGATGGATTTGGCGTTTTCATACTTGTTTGTGGATAATTAACTCTAGTTTTATGTGTTGAATTATTTTGGGTATTTTAATCGAGAAAGGCATAACTTGTGATATTCTTGCATTATATTTTGTCGGTTGAATTCATTGATTCATTTTAGTAATCGAAAGAGTCTAGTTGAATTGCTGATTAAACTAAGTTAGGAGGATAATCGAAAGAGGTTCTCCTAAAAACCAATTCACCACGAATTCTTGCATATCTTCACATGCTTATAATTGGTTCATCTTGTGAGGTTGAGACTTAATCGAGAGAGGAGTTTCTACTAATCAATTGAACTAATAATCAAGTGAATTCGAGAGACTCACTTGAACATTAGAAGTGAATTATCTAGATTTAAATCCCAAACATTTATCGTGCACCTATCCTATCAACCCTATTTCCCCCAATTGATATCCTTCCTTGCTTATTACTTGTGTTGTTTGTCACTAGTCAATAGTTTAGAAACTTAGGTAATTTTAGTGTAAATCACGTAAATCTCCATTGTTGATCATCTTGGATAGCAATCGAGCTATAAACTACGAAAATACTATTTAACTCCAATCCATGTGGATACGATATTATATTTTACTATATTCTACTAGTGAGCATATTTAAGTGTGTGTTTCAAGCTCATCAAATTTTGGTGACGTTGCCGGGGATTGACAATCAATAGTGTTTGAAATAGTTTGTAGTGCTAATTCAAGAATTTTTCTTTTTCTTTTTATTTTATTTTTCTCTTTTTACGTTTGGGTGTTCTTTGACTGTGCGCAGACTACAGGTTAGATTGGTGCATGACCCGATCTTCTAGGAAGAAATTGCAACCATACGAACCAGAAATCGAGAAACATCTGCGATAGTTGAGGAAGAAAAGAAATCTCTCTGAAAATACAGAAATGGTTGGGCAATCCTCAACCCAAGAAAATATGGCGGGAGATAATGATAATGATGATTTGGCTGCGAGAGAGGCAGCCCATCTCAGAAAGAAAGCTGCAAGAGATGTTGAAGAAGCGGCACTCAGAGATGCACAAATTGCTTATGAGGAGGAGCGAGCTCGAAGAATGGCTTAGAATTAGCCCTTGGGTGCAGACCAGTTTGGAAACGTAGCTATCGGCCAAGGGAAACCACGTGGTGATTAGGCTAGACCGGTATACAACCAAGGTTTATCAAGTGTGAGACCACCTCCAGTAGCAACCAACAATTTCGAGCTGAACCAAGGGTTGCTTCAAAGCCTCCAAAATAACTGTGTCTTTAGAGGAAAGATGAACGAAGATCCAAACAATCATCTAATGGACTTCGAGGAGATCATGAACACCTTTCAATACAATGGTGTATCACAAGTTGCAGTGTACTTAAGGGCATTCCCCTTCACTCTAAAAGATGATGCAAAGCACTAGCTTCAAAGCTTGCCCCAAGGATCAATTAGAACATGGAAGGAGATGACCTCAAAATTTCTTGCTAAATATTTCTCCTCAGCAAAGACGAGCAAGTTTAGAAGAGAAATCCATAACTTCTACTAGACTGAGACTGTGTTTGAAGCACGGGAGAGGTTTAAAGAGATTGTGCGAAAGTGTCAACACAACGGAATTGAACTCTTGATGCAACTCCAGGACTTTTGGGTTGGTTTGACACCAACCTCATGCAGAACATTGAGCAATGCAGCTGGAGGTCCGTTAATAAAGAAGACTCTAGAGGAGATAGTCACTATTCTAGATGAGTTATCTGAAGATGCAAATCAGTGGCCCTCAAAGATTGCTGAAAGAAGAAGATCAACTGGTGTTCACCAAGTTGATGCTAACACATCTGTGCAGGCACAACTTGATGCCATGGCAAAAGAAATCAGGAAGCTGACCTTAGCTTCAATACACAATGAGCCTCATGCAGCATGTGACATATGTGGAAAAAGACACCCTAATCATGAGTGTCAAGCTTCAATGGAGGAAGTTAATGTTATGGGTAATTACAATTTCAATGCAATGGGTCAGAAGCACCCTGGTTTTTCATGGAGTTCACCTGGGGGTACAACAAATGCATGGCAACAAAACAAATCCAGATTTCAAAGAGCTCCTGGTTTTGTGAATCAATAGAGGCCGCAGTTTCAGCCTCAACAGCCAATTCAATCTAGGTTAGAAGATCTGATGAAGTCATTCATTGTCAAGACAGATGAGAGATTAGATGCTCATGGTGCAACTATCAAAGAACTGGGAACAGGTTTGCGTAACTTGGAGAGACAAGTGGGACAAATTACAACTATATTATTTGAGAGGATCACAGGTACTTTGTCAGCTGATACTGAAAAGAATCCCAAAAAAAGGGTAAATGATGTGACTTTGAGAAGAGGAAAAGTGTTGAAAGATCCCACTCCAATTCAAAAATAAGTTGTGCCTGAAAAAGAAAGTGGGAAGGAGCTGAAAATTGAAGATGATGATATGAAGACTGAGAAGAAGAAAGGCAAGAAGGGAGCTGAGAAAAAGAAAAAAGAGGAAACTTCAAGAAGGGAGGAATACAATGAAGAGATTAAGCACATGCCTGTTTTACCTTTTCCCCAAAAGATTTATAGAGAAAAGTTGGACAAGTAATTTGATAGATTTCTGATATGCTGAGACAGGTTAATGTAAATTTTCCATTCATAGAAGTTCTCTCACAAATGCCAGCTTAGGCCTAATTCTTGAAGGAGATCCTTACAAAGAAGAGGAAGATAGAAGAGACCTCAGTGGTCAAACTTACAGAGCATTGCAGTGCTATCTTGCAAAATGAACTCCCACAAAAGTGTGGAGATCCAGGGAGTTTTACTATACCTTGCTCTTTAGGCACTCTTAACTTTGATAAATTTTTATGTGATTCAGGTGCCTCAATTAATCTAATGACATTGTCTATTTACAGGAAATTGGAGAAGGATATTAGAGAGATAAGGTCAGTGCCAATAACTTTGCAGCTGGCAGACCAAACAACTATAACACCCAAGGGGATAGTAGAAGATGTTTTGGTATGGTGAGGTCCCCCTCATTCTAAGAAGATCATTTTTAGCAACGGTTAACCGATACTTCGAACCTACCCGGAAAAATCCGTTCACCGTCCCAAACCAACCCTACCCGGCCCCCCTACTTATCGATTCGGGCTATAACCGGTTTGGGCCGGCGGGAACCGGGTCAACCTGGCCCGTTAGACACTCTTAATTTATCCGTGAGTTAAAGGAATAACCTGGTATTGTTTATGTGAGAAAGCACGGGAGAAAATAATATGTTATATCTTTATTATACAATGATACAATGAGCCCTATATATAGATAATACATGTCCTACTCCTAATACATATA